>KN469260.1:0-15943 GCA_000787095.1 Periophthalmodon schlosseri
GCTGTCAGGACCACCGTTCAGGCCTCAGACAGGGCAGGCCCCACCATGACGCGGGGCGGAGGTGAGAGCCTTAGGCCAAAGAGAATCCTGCTCCTCTCTGCAATCATATATGTTTTTACTTACACATTTTAGAAGTAAGGTTAGAATTTAGTCTGTAATCAAAGTGTAATTAGAATCAGGTAGTGGCTGGCAGTTGGACATTTTGCAAGGCAGCTGAATTGTAGATATACTGTAGATTTAAAGGGAGGCATTTTTGTCTTCTCATTATTTAATTGCAA
Source organism: Periophthalmodon schlosseri (assembly GCA_000787095.1). Taxonomy (NCBI): domain Eukaryota; kingdom Metazoa; phylum Chordata; class Actinopteri; order Gobiiformes; family Gobiidae; genus Periophthalmodon; species Periophthalmodon schlosseri. The sequence continues at coordinate 279 of KN469260.1, forward strand.
TTGTGTTATTACTTTGTGGTAATTTTAATATTTCACCATCTTTTGTTTGTTATAAAGCCCCCTAATCCATCATCCAAATAATGCTACCTACATATAGACTTTGTAACAGGAGGGTAGAGAAGGCAACAAGGATCTAGGGATGTGGGTGAGGCAGCTTATGGAACAGTGCTCCAGCAATGAGCTTTGGAGACCAGTTGTTGAAGTAGAACTTGAAAAACAACAGCACTTTTTCTGTTTTAGAATCACTAGTGATGAGTACATGAATACTTACAGTAACTATACTTTATGTTGATCAAGCACTTTCAATAAATACATCTTGTCAGCAGAATCCAAGTACAGGTCTGGAGGTGGTAAGCACTTATAACAGTAACTGTTCATGAATAGGTTTTTTCTGTGGTAATAATTACTTTAAGATTTACAGTTATTTTATTACTATTGCACTTAAAAGTCTAACAAACAAGACATTTGTTAAATGCTACACAATACTGTAAAACTCAGGTACAGTGGTAATACCATCTGTCTAAGTTTGAGTCACTCATCCTTAAGTGTTTACTCTATGGCTGGCCCACAGAAAAGATTAATGTGCTTTTTATGTAAGTTGATTGCACTACATTATTTAAATTAGGTATCAAATTTATTTAAATATTAAATAAATGTTTCTGCTTCAGTTTTTGTTTGGACATTGTTTTTTGTGTCTGTGTCTAAGTCTTTCAAAATACAGAGGATGTCCAGAGAGTGATCAGAATATGAGATGATGGTTTATTTGTAAATGGAAGTAAGAAAAAGTATGTTCGCAAAGGAAATGGGACTTATTCTGGATATACCTCAGATATATAACATTTGAACATGCAGTTCATTCAAGTTATGAGGTTATGGTTCTGTGTGTCCCTCAGGTGTGCTGACCACAGCCTCACCTAGGACTAGCCCCCTCATCTCTACACCACCTGTGTCTGGGACAACCCCCCGGCCGCCATATTGGAACCCAAAACCCACATCAACTTTGCACAAAACTGCCGCCACCCAAATATCACCCAAAGAGGACAAGGTACGACTTGGAGAGAAACTGGCCAACACTCGCGAGGGCAACCAGATCCACAAAAAGCCCAGGCGCAGAGGACAAAAGAGGGGCAGGAAAATACGGGCGGGCTCTGTGCGCCTCATCAGTGCAAACGGCCTACCGGACAGGGGCAGAGTGGAGATCTACATCCACGGAGAGTGGGGGTCAGTGTGTGATGACCTCTTCACCAGAGCGGCCGGTACTGTGGTGTGCAGACAGCTGGGGTACAGCACCGCTCTGGTGGTCATGAAAAGAGCCATTCTGGGAGCAGCCGAGGACAATGTTAAAATCCAATTGGACAATGTTGAGTGTTCGGGCAGTGAGTACTCACTGCTGCAGTGCAAGAGGTCCAGAGTAGGAGTGCACAACTGCTCACACAAGGAGGACGTGGGGGTCATCTGTGGCAATGTGACTTATTAGTTACAACTGGTTCTACAGTATTTAGTTGACCTGTTATAACTTAGAGGAAGTGTTAGTGCCATCAAATTGTTGTCCTTAGTTTCAATAATGCGCCCTATAAATATAAAGAGTGAATACTGTTAAAATGGCCATTGTAGACAGATAACCACTGTGGCTGGGACAGGGTCAACACCAGTGGCTTCAAGGGGCATGAGTTTTAACAAAAATAGTAATAGTAATAGTAATCTGCAAACTGAAACATTTCACCTGGGTTTGCATGTTTTGATAAATTTGGCTTGCAAAAATTGCACATTTTTCATATTTTAAGTTTTTATAGGAAATGTAAATGTTTTTGCTATGAAGATATTTTTATGAATGTATTTTTTTTAAAAGAAAAACACATAAATGCTGAGCATTGTGCACAATGAATGTTAAAGTTAAGCAGACACCAATTTGTAGTGAAATGAATAAAGCTCACTCAATGACTGAATATTTCCTCCTTGTAATCATCATTTATTCTGAGTGAAGTGTGTCAAAGTAAGTCTCTATCTGAAAGTTTGACCCTTAAACAAATATGTGAGGACAGTCCACTAGAGTCATTGGGAGTTAGTGTCTTCAATCGAATGGTCCCATAGGCATTATACTGTATGAAATGTAATAATGTTGAGCCCGATCTTATCCATTTGAAGAACAAAAGAGAAGCAGAATGTGTTTTGAGGTGAGGAGGTCCAGCTGTCCATCTGTGTACAGGACTGTGAACTCACACACACATATTGTGAACAGACTTTTAAGAGATTTAAATAGCATAAATCAAAGAGACATACAGCCACCAGATGCAGCAGAATAAAACCAGCAGTGAAGCTCTTCAAAGAGTGTGCTGAGCTTAAGCAGCCAACATACACTATTGTCCTGGGATGATTTAAAGGAGAGAGAAGCTGTTCCTTTATTGGATCGTAATATTGCATATTACAAAACACTATTGTCCTGGATCGTATTGGATCGTAATATTGCATATTACAAAACAGAACCCGTACAACAATAGACAAAAATGATTATGTAAGCACTTTATTTTTTTTTTAAATATGGTGCTTGACATTACTAATAGTTTTTGGTTGTGTAGTGTACTTCCCCAAAACTGTAACTGTAATGCAAAATAAAAACACAAGGTGGAGCCACATGCAACAAGATGATAATATGCTTTAAAAGTAAGATAGTCATGAATGAGTAGTGTGATTGGAACAAATCTCTGGCAATATATTGTCATTATAACTTAATATAGTATTCAAATGTGTATATTATATATATTTTGAATTATAAATACACCACACGATGCAAAGGACAAAGCATTTGTGCAAGATTTTTGCCATTACATTATAATATATTGTTCCATTTCAACAACAGCGTATTTTGAAGGAAACTCTGGGAGTAAACAGTAAATTGCTATAGGCCTGAGTTTGATGGGCTTCAGGAAAGTGACTCTCCCACAAGAACAAGGAGATGCATGCATGAATTAGCACGTACGCTAGCTCACACAAACATAGACACATTCCTCCAGTGCCCCGGCCTTTATTCCTTATTTAGCGCCTGCCTCCTCCCATCTCCGCCCTGTCACACATGGACCATAGCTCTGACTACAGGCTGAGGGCAAGAAGGGTCACCTATATGCACAGCCCTACTTGCTTCTTTTAGGTTGGTATGTTTGTGGTATTGTGTTTGAAAACCCTTGAACAGATAGAGGTAGAGTAGCCAAAAATGTCTCTCAATAAAACGTTACCTCAACATTTCTCGCTTAGAAGTAAGAGTAAAAAAGTAGCTGTCTTGAGGTAACATCTGATGTATGATTTGAAGTGAATGTAATTGGAAGTTCAAAACATTACATATTCCACAAAAATCTACAATTTTCAAAACATAGACCGCAAAAAGGAGAAAAACTAAACCATATCTGAAGGAGTGGTGCAAGAAACACAAATGTTCAAATAGCTTATTATAGTCAACAAAAAGCGTTTGTCAATACTGAGTAACCAAAACTTTCACTCAAGTAAGAGTACTGCTTCTTCTTCTTCTTCAAAAAAAAAAAGAAAATAAAAAATCAAGTAGGAGTAAAAGTATGCAGTCCAGTACAGTTTCTTTAAAAAAAATACTCCTAAAAATAATCCATCTCTTACGTACGTCATTGCTTCATTACATTAACCTACTAAGGAACAGCAGCTCTAGTACAAGCTCCTCCCTGGTTTGTCCCCCTCACCATCCTCTCTCTAATTCTATAGAGGAAAATAATTTCAGTCACGTATATCCAAGGGAACAAGTTGCCTACAACATTAGCTTGGGATTCAAACCCACAGCCTCCTCATTATAATGGTGAAATAACTGTCCAAATATTACTTTTCTTACGTGTACTGCAGAAGATTTTTATGGCACTGTGTTACTACATGTGTCAGTATATGGTATGCCTAAGTTGGCCACTGCATTTAAGTTCTGCTGGAAACAACAACAGTGCCAAGGGTCATCGATTCTGCTCAGTTTCCTAATGGAATCTTTTATGGGTCAGTGTGGTGCCAGCTTTGGAATAAGATTGCTTTCTTTGTGTATTTACTGCAAAGACTGGAGATGCGTGCAGTTTGAAATATGCAGTGCCATAAAAAAGTTATTCAGTTGACTCCCAGTATAAGACTTAAAGTAAAATTTAAAAAAAAAAGAATTACAATCAATAGTGCAGTGTTTTTCTGGAAAAAAAAAATTCAATAGAGTTGATATAAAATGTATGTTATGAGGCAGAGAATAGAGAGACCTGCATCTCCAAAGCTCCCTGTGTCTGGCTCTGTCAGGCTAATGATAAATAAACTAGTGCCGTTTCCTGGAGTCTATACATGCTGTATTATAAACCAGATATACAAGACACTTTTAGTCAGTATTGATAGACGTGTAAACCTATTAACAACAATTAAAGGTGCCTTATGTAACTTTTCTAAAGGGGCACTGTCACCTGCATGTCTCCAGGGAGATGTTATTGCTTTGCACGTAGATATGACCTGTAACTTGGCCTGACGGCATCACCCGCTTGTCTCCATGGAGATAGATAGGTTTTATCCCAGGCAAAGCAACAACATCTCCATGGAGACAAGCACGTGGCGGATCCTCCACCAGAAAGGTTACATATAGCACTAGATGGAGAACACTATCCATCCATTTTCTTCCGCTCACCGGGGCCAGGTCACGGGAGCAGCAGTCTAAGCAGAGACTCCCAGACTTCCCTCAGCCCAGACACGTCCTCCAGCTCCTTCAGTGGGACCCCAAGGCGTTCCCAGGCCAACCGAGAGACCTAGTCCCTCCAGTGTGTCTTGGGTCTTCCCCGGGGCCTCCTCATCACTAGATGGAGAACGCGGCATGAAACTTGATATTCGTATAAGTTTAATTTATGCAGGATCATCAGTGATAAATATGGGATATCCCTCACGAGAGCAGTTTCAATATCTGGAGAGGGTTCCCAAGATGACCCTCAATGGTTTCCCACTTCTCCTGGCAGATTTCTGCATTGACACTGAAGGATCAAAAATAAAAGACAAACTTTTCTACAGGAATGAGTAGTGTCAATACAGGTCTAAAACTCTATCTATCATCAGCATTCATTCAGTTCTGCCAAGTAAAAACCTCATTCAAATTCAAACTCTATTTCTCATATATTTTCAATGCAATTTCAATGTGTGGACTCATTACTCAGAACTCCACCTTTAACCATGTTCTATAGTGTAACAGGCCGCTCTATCACCATAAATATGCTTGAGTATGCAATGGAGGCAAAGTGCTTTCCTAACAGCAGTAAATGCATCCATCATAGGAGTACTTGAACAGGCTTGACGTTGACTGGATGTGGCGAGTGACCACAGAGTGTGATGCAAGGCGCGCATATGCACCCTATGGAGACCAATACGCCGGTTCACCATGGCGCTGCTCTAACCACACAGCATGTTTGATTAAGATCACTGAATATGGCCCACTTCCCATCTATGACTTCTCTCTGCCATCTTGGTCCGAGTCATATGGTGAGCCACGCCGCGTGACGAGAACGCTAGTGACAGCCGAGCACAAAGACATGAACTTTTCCCCCGGAACAGTGTATAAGAAATGTATCAGCCCACTCATCTGGCCTACTGTACAGAAGGCATATAGTGTAAATATTGAATTCACTATCAATTTACTGTTGTCTAAACCGCAGAATGGCCAGGGAATGCATATTTTATACAGTGATGTGAAAGGACAAACTGCATGTAAATATCGTGGTATGTCCATTATTCTCACTTACTGAATATTTCAACAAAGTCAAGTTGAAAGTGTATTCATTTGTGTGTACTTTGATCATATATTCACAGTAGGGCCACTCCTAAGCACACTAGAAGCATTTGAGAGTGTTGAAATACACCAAGGGATAGACCCATAGTTGCGAGGCTCCGACTGGAACTGGGCATGCTCAGATCTCTAAAAGTAAAATGAGTAAGATAAAGTATACATTAGGGTTCACATTGGAACATTTCTTGCTTGCATTTGCAACCTGTCAGGAGCAGTGGGTACTGAGAAATACTTTGACAGATCGTTTGCTAGGCTGCTAGGGAAACCAGAGCATCCAGAGGAAACCCACCCAGACATAGAAAGATTTTACACCTTCCAGACAGGCACCTTAATCTACATAAGCCCCAGACAATATGCGAGCCAGTGAATGATTATGCAATTACTCTTTTATTTTACAAATGTGTAGATCTTTAAACAACAAAATTCTTCTTTGGGCGAATGTTAACATTTCTTGATAAGTCAATAACTCAAGATTTGGCAATTACTTTGAAGAATTATGTTTTTGGTCAATGAATGAAGAAACTGATGCATTTTTGATACATAAATGTGTCGTATACAACACATACAAGCACTATGGCCTTTTCAGAGATTCTATTGTCATAAAAGACAATTACAGAACTGAGTTGGTACAAATAACAACCAACTGTATTTAAAGGTACACTAAGTCATTTTTCTGGTGTACGGTCTGCCACCTGCTGGAGATGGCTGGAGATGCCTATGCTCCACAGTAGGACATTAAACACGTCTGTCTCTATGGAAACAAGCAGATGTTTTTTCCAGCAATTTGAATAAATGACAACAAACTGTATTTAAAAGTACACTATATAATTTTTCTATTGTAAGGTCTGTCACCTGCTGGAGATGGCGAACTTTGCCAATGCTCCACAGTAGGACATTAAACGCATCTATCTCCGTGGAAACAAGCAGGTGTTTTTTTCTAGCAATTTGAGTAAATGCAAGATAGATTAGTTTAATGCCATACTGCGAAACATTCAAGACAAAGCAATAATATCAACATGGAGACAAGCAGGTGGCAGACCCTTCAGCGGAAAGTTACACAGTGCCTCTTTAATCATTTTTGACTAGTACAAAAGTCCCTTCACTCACTCTTCCCATATGGCTGACTGCACAGATGACAGCACTGGGAGATGCTACGGGCCAAGAGGACAATTCCAACACTTCAGTTTGCCCCTGTTCACACATCCATAATGGTTCTGATGTTTCATTTATATGGTCAGTGATTCATGTTACCATTCGTCAAGCCGGATTGCCATTTTTGTCCCTTGGCAGCGTCTCTTCATTTCTCGTAGCATGAGCGTTCATATATGGCGCACTATAGTGTTCAATGTTTCATCGATTTTTGCAGCTCGCCTCTCACTCCTCCTTCATTATCGATGCTTTGTGTGCGCGTGTTGTGATTTAGTCACAGCATTACTCAGGTAACGATTCCTTCTGCATGTGTATCTAAATGACACATCCACAGACGGTTACTATGTCTTTATGCCCGGTACATACCACTAATGCATTATTCATATCACGTTTGGGTTACCAACAGTGTTAACATATCCTCCGAGCATTCCCTTTCGCTTGCTACAGGCTGTCCACTGCCCGTGTTCTAGAAGCTTCTTTTAGCAAATGCAGGATGGATGAAAAAAACAAAAATCAGGAGAGAGGGGAAGAAACCAAGGGGAAAGGAGGAGGGAGAGGCCTAATATGGAGAGAATAAGGCAATAAACTGACTGTGTTTCAGGGGCGGGTGGGGGCTGCAGTTTGGTGATTGTAAAAGCCAGTTAGTGAGAAAGACACAGGGAGGCGGAGAACTGATGACAGAGGTAAAATTTGAGCAGAAGGCAAAGCAATGGAATTTGAACATCCTATTACATAAATGCTATAGTTCGAATAGGTTACAAACAAAAAAGTACCTCATTGTATCCAGTATTGTGCTACAAGCAACCAGTTTAAGGAATTAAGGTATACTTTAATGTCCACATTGTCACTCGTCTGCATTTGACCCATCATCAAGGGACAGGTCCAGGATTTCTGTCCTGTCTGGATTACTTGGCAGGAATACCTCATGTTTTAAGTTGAGTTTTGTGACACTTGGCTGTCCCTCTGCCTTCCCATTTAATTCTGCTTACCGTACTGTGAAAGAAACTTTATTGGCCAAAAATATAAAAAGAAAAGGAATAACTGTAAACCTTGGCCTGACGTTTTAATAATAATAATGCCTTGCACTTGTAACTCATTTTAACCGGCTCGTGGAAGCCTCTCAAAAGCACTACACTGTGGTCATTATTCATTCATTCCACATCCATACATACATATATAGCCACATCTGGCCTGGTGCAAACTTAAGGAACAAAGGTTGCACCAGTCTCCACCACCACTCACTCAAACATTCATACTAAGGTGAGCAAAGTGTCTTGTCTAAGGACACCATGACAGAGCTTGGTCAGAGCGGGAATCGATCGTCTGATTGAAGATGCAGATTGTTATTTTTTTATTTGTTTTTATTGTTTTGATATTTTTGAACGTCTCAAGTTTGACCCAAAGTCTGACTTTTTTCAATAATCACAAGTGAGTAGAAAAGTAGCTGGAGGTAGGGGGTAGGTGAAAACTCAAGCCTCAAATGCAGAGGCCAAATTTCCGTATGAGAAATACAGGATCACTCAAACATGCATGAATCAATCAAAATAAAACTCTGAGTAAAGAATGATGAAGGAAACAGCGTTATAACACGGCTCATGAAAGTTATCTTACACAGTGTGCCTCCTTTAATCACAAGTTAGATAATGAGCAATCTTGTTGTGAGGACTCTAGCATTGAGCCTGTTCGAGTGTCCTCTATATGTAAACAAACCGAATGAGTTTCCTTTCACTACACTGACTTGTCACACCACTCATCCATAAATCAACATCACACATCCATCCATCCATCTTCTTCCCTGACGTCCTCCGCCCCTCCTCCCCACCACATCCAACAATCTCTCCATTCCACCCTCCCACACACTCCCCCCCTCTCCCCCCTCCCCATCCTCACTGCTGTCACTTCAACACAACCTGAGGGCATCATTTCTTTTCTGTCTCCTCAGCTATTTCTCTCCACTTATGTACTTATGTTATCTTTGGGGCAATGTCTTGAACAGAGACTGGAGTGGTTGAAGACTCTCAAAGACGAAGAAGGCACCTGGAAGAAAAGAACACCCATAGATGTCCCTCCTTCTGTCGCACCACGATGTGTCCGTTTGAAGAGATCGGTGAGAAGAGGAGACAATAGCATCCCGTCAACATCTGCGAGCTTCTGGGGAGGGAACAGAAGGGAGGAGAGAGTATGAGTCAGAGCGCTGCAACAAGGATACAGTGCATTCTGCAGACAAGAGCGGGGGTATGGGGGAGAGGACAGGCAGGGCAGGAGTGAGCGTAGAGATGAGGGCACAAGACGATGCTGCGCTGAGTGTGATATGGGCCAAGTGAATCAGCACGGACTTACTTTTCCTTAAGGGTGCGTACAAGTGAAGGACAGAAGGGCAAGCCATAATGAAAGAGCTAACGAAAGAGAGTAGTGTGACTGTAGGACTGTAGGGGAAGATCAAAGTGGGGGCGTAGGAGAGGGGTCAGGGGAAGACAGCAGCGAATCAGGTGAGAGGGCAAAGGAAGCAAGGATAGAAAGAAGCAATAGGCAGAAAGGGTGCATCGTCTGACGCTGGAGACTTGGACTGTGACAGCAACACAGCGAGAAGGTTCCTGTTAAATATTGATGCTGACAGGCCACTCTGGAAGCTGCTTGCACCACGCAGGAGAGACAAGAGGAGGGGGCACAGCTCACAGACACTTTGGATTTTTCTATTCAAGAGTTTCAAAGGGCAATGAAGACAAACAATTCAGCCGGTCTCGTCTAAAGGGAAGACCTGGAGCAAAACAGCAGCATATCAACAGTAAGGATGATCATTTAAACTTAGGATGAGAGTGATGCCATTTTTGCTGATTCATGTCTTGGACCAACCTTCCGTACCTGTTTTAGCATCACTGCCCAACATAACAGCTGTCATCACCAAGTGTTCCTTCTTTCTCTGGACTAAAAAGTAGCCCTGAAATGGCCTCATTAGAGCGACTGCTGAAGGACTGCCATGGCTTGAGGAAATAAAAGTGACGATGTGCATCAGCGGATCTTTTAGCGGGAGGCGTGCATAATTCATTTTGGTCTCGATGACTTAATAAGTCACGATGGGTGATTCTTTAACGCAGAAGCTCCCAATGACACCATAAAGACGTCCCTTTGCAGTAGCAAGAGAAAAGACAACGCCACAGTCTCCAGCCCAGACCAGCTGTGCTTGTGTGCGGTGCTGTGCGGCGACTGTGCGGGGGTGCAGGCTCTCTCGAGGAGTGCAGCTGCATTTGCAGGATCTGAAAACGGCTGTGTGTCAAAGTGCCAACCGTCAAAGCATCGCCAGGAGCTGTGCGCACGTGCTGCGTGCTACATGTGTGCGTGCATCGCCTGGATTCCCCCCATCAGCGACAGAGCTGGACCTGGACCGCAGCGCTGAGAGGGGGGACAGGGAGGGGGAGAAGGTGAAGAGCGGCAGCGATACAGAGGCAAGGAGGAACGACCAGCCAGCAACATGCTTCAATAAAGCCAAGAAGGAGAAGAGTCTCTGGCTGCCCCCCTGGTGCAATGTGTGGTGAGTATTTACACGTGTGGCATGCGTCGGTGTGGAGGGTGTGAGTGTGGACGTGCTATGAGCAGATGAACCGTTTCTCTGGCTGGACATCACATCCCCACAGGAGTTGACTCAAGGTTAGGGGTTAAGGGTCAATTAGAGGACGCTCTCAACTGGGGGATACTACACTTTGGGTTATTGGATGTGCTCTGTCAGCCCACATGATGTATGGATCCACTGGGGGCTGTTGTGTTCCACAAATTTAATACAGGTCACATGACACACATGCCCATTTGGTCACATGACAGCCAGGACCAGGTCATGTGAGTACAAGATTTTTTTTATTGGCCACTTAAAATATATTGATTCTGTTCTGTTCTGTTTCTGTAAAAAATGAAAAAAAACCCAAAAAACATATAGGCGTAAGTAACTTAGCCTACGTGTTGTACATGGCAAACACTGAAACATTGCTTTCAATTAGAAAGGTTAAAAATTATGATTGAATTTGATGTTAATTCTTGACTAATTATTTGCACTGCCACACTGTATAAACTTGTCCAGCTGAATAAAATGCTTAATGCCATACTTCCCAGCGTTTGTTGTTGATATTACTCAAGGGTGACACAAACCAAATGCATAATTAAAACTAGTTCTATTGAACATACATCATTTAGCCTCATTCATAAACCATTGCTTCCATATTTAGAAGATCCCCCCACCCTCTTAAATTTTAAATTCTATTACAAATTCAATACATTTCATTCTGTCTTTCTCATTTTTCCTATAGCACTCTTCCCGCATAATGCAAGCTTGAATGTATCAGTGTTCCCAAAAGTGTAATTCCCATTCATCCCCCTCACACACGCACACGCACACAGGCACATGGGGCTGAGGAGATGTGACAGTGGCTTCATGGCTGCTGGCTCCGTTTTCCAGCAGCTCTGTCCAGCTGCACTCGTAATGAGGCTGTGGAACGTTCTAGTGCCACCGCGACCGCGCCATTGCTCTCTGCTCCAGCTCACCTCCTAATGGTGTGGATATATGCACACAGCCATACACTGTCATGCCTTCCAGTCCATACTTGTGCTTAAGGCTTTGTGAAGGTGCACTACAGCATATGTTGATCTTGAGGGTGAATAAGTTAGACAGTAGAAATGCTGCTCATAGTTTGATGCAAAGACACAATGCATTTGTGCTGTATATCATCTTTTCAGTATTATCAGCAGAACAATTGCTGCCCTACAAGCAGTGACATAAACATATTAAAATTCCTAATATGTAAACCAACATTTCAAATGTAAAAATAAAAACAAAATAATTAGTTATGTCTGAATTTATGACTGACAAACACTGCCCAAAGACAAAGCAAGGCGCTTCAGTACAGTTTTCTGGCGTAGGCAGAGTGTGCACAGAGCATCACCATTAGGGGGCCCCAAGAAGTTGAATGCCTACTGCTTTGCCCTACAACGGGATAATGAATGTGCAAATATGTCGTTTTATTTTAGTGATAAATAAATGATGATGCTATGGGAACTATAGGCCTATATACTACCAATAAAATGCAGTGTCAACTCTGCCAATTCTAGTACATGAAGTAGAGGTCTTCACATGTTGATATTTTTATTTTATTACTAATATTAAATTATATTGAATTGTATTGTAGATGCTGGTGAGACACATGTTGTATGTTGCATGGATATGGATGATCAAAGCGATAAGCAAACTTGTAAAGGCCCAAAGAACCCTCCTGACAGGGCCCCCATAGGGCTAACGACACTTAACGGCTCCATAGTCCCCTTTCTACTGTCAGTGGGAATCACATTGGTAAAAATTGAATCAGTAACAATTAACTGTATGCATTAAAAGCAATAGAAACTGGGGACAGTAGAAAGTAGCCTCATACTTTGAAAAAAATCCATCTTAAGAAGGCGCTTACTCTTTGGTGTAAACAAGTGAAAGTTGTAAATTCTTTTGTCTTTATAGCTTTTAACGTGTGCCATTGATCTTGTTGCAAATGCGACACAAAATGCCTGTAGTGTAGCAGACACGCAAGCTGTACGGATTGATTGAGACGTTGTGTGGAGTCGATAACACCGCCAGTCAATAAACCTGGTCAATACCTGCAATTTCTCTCCCTGATCACTATTGAGTACAAGGCTATACCGGGCGGACATGCTACCGCGCACAGCAAGCCCACTCAGTTTGTTATATTGTATTTGGCATCATTTGCTTTTAACAGTCTCAATGCTCTCAGGTTAAGAGATAGAGACGAGAGTAAGATGTATAAAAAGTTTGTAAGGATTATTCCACACTATAAAGATTAGTATTAGCCATGAAAATATGAAAACACGCAAGCTAATTGGAAACCTGCTCAATCCACATGTGCTGTTTCTGCCTGATTGGAACTAGGACTGTAGTCGATTAAAGAAATTCTTGGTTGACTAAAGACATGTCCTGCTGATCAATTAGTCCAGTGGTTCCCAAAGTGGGGGTTGTGGGGGGAAACACTGGGGGGAAATACTGCAGGCTGCGACTGGATGTGGAGTCATTATTAAGCACCACACTTTGACTTTGACACACTGGAGACTTGATGTGTTTTGGAGTGGATACAAGTTACAACTCCACACTCTGTTTCTTCAGCTCTTCTGTTTTACCTGGAATGATTCACTGCGCTTAGTTTGGACACACGCAGGACTGTTGTTAAAATGTTTCTGCTGTTGTCACCCACAAATCCAATTAGTTGACAAATACAAATTTTGGTCAACGAAGACGCCATCGACTAAAGGCCTACAGACCTACTTGGAACATATTAGCAACTGGTTAAAAACAGCTGCACAGTATTTCCCAAACTTTACACATAGGTTATAGAATTGTATATAGAGTTCTATAATATTCTCGACAAATTTCTGCTTTTTAGCCAACGCAAGCAACATCGGCGTTAGAGTTTTACTTTGTTGCATATCATAGAAAAACTGTTATCGTATACACAAACTGATGCACATAGCTCAAAGCACCTTGCACATTCGAGGAGCATTGTAGAAGTGTATTTATGATTTGAACCCCCATCTGCAGTCGTTTCATGTTAAGTTTCATGTTATGTAGCAATGCGTGCGACCACTCATAACCAAAATGTCAAATGCCAAAAAAAGTTTGCTGTTATAAATGAATTCAAATAAAGCTGTACAAAAGGCAGTATGGGGGATACAAAAGCAAAGAAACAATCCTCCTTCCCTGCCCAAAATAACAGCGCTAGCAGACCTACATTTCTAAATACCAGATGAATCACATCCTGAGCTGGCTGCACAGTGTGTGTTGTTTAAATTAACACACCCGAGCCACCGTTTGGGAACTTAACTGCTGTTTCAGGCTCACAAAATTGATCTATTCATTTGTAACATTATGACCTGATAAGCACTGGTACGCCTATGTCGGTTTTATAATGTGTAAGTGAATTCTTGAGTTCAGTGAAGGAGATAACATTTTCAGCTGAGTAAATTGAAACCTACACATGGGCTTATAAACTGATAAATTGCACAGTAGCCAGCGATGTATTTTTATCCCCCATAAGATTGCTGTGAGGCTTGTAGAAACCCCATTATGATACATGGTATGGCACAAATGAACCACCCATGGGGATTTCATATCACACACTAAATTAATTTCAAAGGGAAACAGCGAGAATAGCTACTCTCACGCCCAATTACAATAAATATTATGTATGAGACCTTTTCACGCTTTTGAATCAGAAAAGAAAACCAATGGAAAATTCCTAGAGCTGTTTGCAATACACAGGACATTTGAATATATGAACACTGTACTGCTCATGTGGGTAATAACTGATATATGTTTTTTTATTATTATTATTATTATGGGGTTGATAAAACATAGCAACAAGCACTTTAAAGTAAAAAGGTTCAGTCTCTTTTGCATCATATTTCTAATATAACAAAAGTCAACTGTGAATTTCTAAGCTTTTGGCTTGAAATCAAAGCAATTGGGCTCTTACATGTTACACACTATTGCTATACAAGTATGTCATAGCCAGTGCTAATAAGGCGTGCTACTATTATCTATAAGAATATTTGTTTCTTTGTACTTTATGACTATGTGATAAGCCTGCAGTTCTCTTCTGTCAGCAGTTATGATGTGACCAGCCAATGAAACATAAAATCCAAGATGATCAAATTAAAATGTAACATTAAATACTTAAATGGAAATAGGTGATAAAATATGTATTTACGGTCAACAACTGGATTTTTTGGGTGTATCACAAGCTATTGTGGAGCTCAACAGTCCTGCCCAGTTGGCTCCAGTTCCGGAAGTAAATTTTCCGTAAATTTTTCCCATAGCCTTTTTGAAATATTCAAATATTAAGAGTTCAAAGGCATCGCAGAGGCTAACCAGATACATGCTAACTAACATCCATAACACTGTCGTTTCAAGTCCAAAAAGCAAGATTTGGTGAAATGTTTTAATAACTTCGCAGTCAGTAAAGTTTCATAGATTTTAAATAAAATTATAGGTCTTGTGGTCATTAGTTACCACAGAGCTGATTAACTCAAGCAAGCGTTCACACTTTTATTTTATTTTTTATTTTTTTGTCGGAAAGTCTATAAGAAAATTGGGAAAAATGGGAAATTTACTTCTGGAACCAGGGGCGGGCGGTCACTTTTGAGCGCCATACACATTGATATAAAATATAAATTGCAATAAAGTTTACAGTGACAGTCCAAGGATGTGCTCATTTTTACCCCATTATGAGATAAGCTCTTTGACTGGACACTAATTGCAATAAGTCAAGTTAATCAGATTTTCTGCGGGACAAATCTGCGCCCGAAATGGAATTAATTCACAACTCGGCGCTTCACACTGATAAGAATATTATTAATTATTCTCATTACTTTTTGCATTATGAAACAGAGAAATCTGATATGGGCATGTATTTCCATTGCGCATTTACACTGACATTGTATTAACCTATAGTTTAACCTTTTCATTCCACAAGCAGACCTCAGCTGGTTCATTGGTGTGATAAATGACCATATGTGTATGAACTATGCCAGTGTGTGAATGTTTGACTATCGGAGGATGGTAGGGCAGGCTGTAAGGCAGAGCACTGACTCACCCCATGTTGGACTGAAACAGAGTGTACATAATCATCCATAACTGTGCACACATAATGATAACGCCTGGATGGAGTCAGCAGGA
>KN469260.1:16002-63313 GCA_000787095.1 Periophthalmodon schlosseri
AGGTGAAACTAGTGGAAATAATGAATTGGGATCTATAATGCCTCCTATCATCAGTTTACACACGAGTCAAGGCTTAGCAGTGATAGCCATATTAGATGAAACAAATGACATGCTGTTTTGGCTGTGTAGGTTTATGCAAATACATACATTAAAAGCCTATTAAACATGACAGCGAATTGTAAAGTAAGTAGCACTCGATATTGGAATCAGACTAGTGATCTTCTGGTTCAGGGGTAAGTGCTATGCCCATTTATTGCGACAGGAGAAACCTATTTTCTCAAACGTTAAACTTCAATCTTCTACTTCATTTGATAGCGACATTACTATGCATGTTTTAATCATTTTCGTTGTGCACTTTTGAGGTGTGCCGTGGACTCTCTCTTAATTGGGTTGGAAATAATCATGTTACACTGTTGAATGCTTAAGCTGCATCAAAAGACAGTGCCATGTTCTTACTTGCATACACAGAGTTAAACACACACCATCACACACAGCCACACAGCCCAAGGCCTCCCACAGCTGCTGGACCCAGGACACCAACACAATGACGAATGACAACAAGTGGAGAGAGAGCAGAGAGGAAATAGTCAAGACTTAAGCACATTTGGGGTCTAAGAATGGCCTGCTTTTGCATTAGTATGTCGATTACACATATTAAGGTAAAATGCTGAAGTACAATGTCAGTAGCACAAAGTCAATTGGCCCTTTTCCATAGTCTTTTTGTGCAGAAGTATCAGTTTTTTAGTATTTTGCTAGTCCTAAAAGTTAAACAAATAAAGTTTCTTTTTTTAGAATTAAGTCACCAAATGAAATAAGTAAACCTTGAGCAACAAGTTTGTTAAAACCGACTTCATTAACATGTATCGCTCTTGCTCTCTTTCTTGTGCAGGCGTCACGCCCTGTGGGGGTGGGGTTCTGTGATGGTAACCATGGTACCCGGCAGTCGCTATGTCTGCAGCACTCATGCCCAGGAGGACGAGTCCAACGACCGTGAGGAGAGGATTCTAGCCGTGCTGGGGATAATCGGAACTGTGCTCAACCTGCTAGTGGTCATCTTTGTCTACATCTACACCTCTGTCACTTAAGTCTAGGGAGCCAAGACACACAGGGCACGTACACCTGTGGACTTCCTCTTTAAGAATTCATTCAGCTTGGGTGGGTAGACAGTGTTATATTTGAGTATTAGCCGTAATGTTTGCACCTGCTCCAGGTGAAACACAGGGCTGTTTGTAGGTTCAGGTCAATCTAGACAATACAGAGACTTTGACTGACTGTTGACAGTGCACTCAGTGCACTTTGTAAACTCAACTGCCAGGAACAGCACTGAAATAACACTGGGAGACATAAAGTGAGTGTCTAAAGTTCACCAAGCATACACCTGTCCTGATACAAAGTGAAAACATTTCTTCCCCCTTGTAGCATTATAAAAACAGTTTACATGGAACTAACGTGTTCGTACCTGAGCACCCCGGAGGAGCGCTTCCTGGCTGTGCTGGGAGTGATTGGGATTGTGTTGAACCTCCTTCTGTTACTGTTTGTGTACGTGTACACCTCCATCTGACACATGTAGCAGAACACGCCTTAGCCATTGTGGTTCTTACCACACTTGCCACTCTAGTCATATATTATTGTGACTATCAAATAGTTTGTGGATTCAAACTTAGAATGAAAACTGGACTGAAAACACAGATAGCAAGACATATGTGCCAACATTTTAACATGGTGCGAGACGCTATAGATATGCCTCTCGCTTCAGCTCAGCACAACAGCTCCAGGCTCTCCATGGAATGTCCCTGTGCCAGAATAGTCATTTGTGTTTTAGTGTGGCTTTGGGGTGACTGGTGCGAGCCAAAGTGGGACAAGTGTGCCAAACCGGGACAATGCTTAGTGAAGGGACTCAGCATCCAATCTGTTACACTGGGACATCAAAACTGGGAGAGATCCACTCTAAACATGAGGCTGAATGCCAAACGTGCTCTACAAGGATGCACTGCCAGACCCAACAGCAACATCCAACCAGACAACTCCCTGGGAATGAGTTACACTGATTTGATGGAAGAGACATGTCGCCGTGGATACGATGTGAAGTCTAAGCTGCACCGTTCAGACAATGGAGCAACAGTAACGTCTTCTGACATGAGAACATCAGGAGCCCGTCTAAACCTACATTTTTTCATGTCTATCCTCCTCTCCACCAACAAACTAACCCCCGAAAAAACATAAGGGGAGCTTCCAACATAAAGATTATTTATGATTATGTTTGTGCACCTAGCCAAATGAACACAACAATAACAAAGACTTAGCGTTTTTTTTTTTCTCAAAGACTATTAACTGCTCACTGGCTGTAATTTTCTTGCAACTATTTCCATGATAATTGTAGTGTAATCATTCAAGTTAAATTATATAGTATGTTCCTTATCGTTCTAGTACGACTGTTTTGTTTATTTTAGAGAGATATGAATTCTGTACAAATACAAGAAAGTGTAGCAAGTGCAAAACATACATACATGAAGGTGTGAGCACAGTCTATTTTTATAAACCGAAAGACATTTTGTTCCTATGCATATGTACATGCATTGTAAAGATATCAACATGCCTGCCATATACAAAATGATTACTATTAACTTATACACGCTAATGGATTTTGTATGTACTTGAGGTTTTCACATTATAGTGCACTTACTCTAGTTTGATTTGCAAGTATTGCAGCTATAGCTTATCTACGGACCTAGTATATATTCTTCCAGTGGTTTGAGGAACCGCTAACATTAAGGCAGCTTCCCACTTATAAAATGTATTTCATTATCAGAGCGTTTTATTTAGAAATGCCCCTTAATCTTATTTTGTAGATAGCACAAGAACAAGTGTATCTCTTTGCATAAGGTAATTATACTGCTTTGTTCAACAGAACTTGGCCCTGGGCAAACGTGCTCTGTTGACAACACGTTTACTGTCACATCCAATAACTGTACACAATTTGTTGAGTTCAATTTTTCAGTGTGCTACAAAGTGCTATGTCGCTAGCCACATTTCATTTGCCAGATGTGAAATGCCATACCAGCTTTCCATAAAAGACTTGCAATCTCTATCTAGTCCTCAAGGTTCTACCGTGATATAAGCCAAAACCACATGTTCAGTCATATCTAACCATACTGCCATCCAAAGTGTCTTCTATATAGTGTGTACATGGTCATTCACTTGGTCTTCCACTAGACTAGACTTTGCTAACTTCCTCTAACTATTCATGGGTTTCAACTTCCATTTTGAGGATATTTCAACATTCAGAAAGAATAATATTTTGTTATGAATTTTTGATTGCTATGGCAAGACTTCTAACTGTTCATAATTTTGAAACCCGTGGATAGCCACAGCATTCATTGTGCTTAAGTTGACGATTAAGCTGGAAATACCATGATAAATGCAGACCAAAATTAAGCAAACTGCCCAATGACTATTTACATAACATAACATCTTGTAGCGTTCTGGTGTAAGGAAACACGCCAAATTTCTTCTGGTTGTTTATTTTCTGAACACAAGGGCTACTTTAGGCCGTAACCCACGTCAAAACTAGTGCAAAACAACAGCAGTCTCGATTCACAAGAGCCAGTCTCCAAAACAGACCAGTAACTCATGAATAAAACCTTCACATCAGTTTATCGGCATAGCAACCGAGTGCCACATACAAAAGCAGTTACATTAACAACAACGCAACAGTTAAAAGAACAACAAAAGGTGTCAACTCTGAACTTAACACAAAATATCTGATCATTACAATATTTAACAATATAACAATTATGATGGACATATTCTTTTGACTTTTCTCTTTAGACCTTGTTTCCTCCTCTAGTGTTTACATTATGATTTGGTATTATGTCAGATGCCCTCCCAGTCACAAAAAACACCATTTCTCATCAGTGTGCTATTATTTTAGTAAACTAAAGAAACCTAACCCTCTTGTACCGATATTTTACGCATTACGGATCAGAACTAGCAGCCTGATCTTCAAAGAATTCAAGATAGCCAGCCAACTCCTGAGTCTAGACCCTCCCCATACACACATAGTGTTAGTTAAAACTGGATGAGCCATAGGACACACACCTGGGACTGCAGACTTAAGCTCCTCTCCAGGCCCCAGATGTTACATAATATCCCGAACACATGCCAACCCAATGTTTATTCCACTTGAAATTAGACTTATTCAAAGTCTCGTTGTTTGCCAAAATGAAATGAATTTGCTTTATGGTGCATGAGTTTGTTTTTAGCTTGGAAGCACATGGCCACAATCCGTGTGAGACATACAAGAGAAAACGACTATTTGTCATTTCTAAAGATTTCAAGTTCAAAGGTAAATTTATTCTGCTAATAATTTTGTAAAGTATATTTAAAAATGTGTTTTCTGAATTATCACTATGGAAGATTAGTCACTGGTGGTGCCTTTTATAGAGGAATTATTGTACGCTAAAGGCCTATGTGAGAGTTCCAGTATTCTGACTAACATTCCAGATAGGGTTAAGCAAGTGAAAATAAGAATCTAATAAAATGCTTGCTTTGCTTCAGATCTTGGTGCAATGGCTTCAATTGAAATACAAGGCAGTGCGGAGAGAGCGATGCAAACCTTGAGAGGTATTAATGAACTAATGCTGTGAAATCTGTTGTATTTTCATGTAATGTTTATATAAATATACTTTATGTAAAGATGTAATGCCAATAAAATGAATTAACTCCTTTGAAAAGTGTTTGGATGTACAGTAACTACTTCACTATCAGCCAATCACAACCTGCTACCTTATCTCTCAACCTTTATATTCATTCAAATTCCCTCCTTCATCTTTCTGTTTCAACAACCAGAACCATCGGCCATTTTAAAGGTGCACTATGTAGCTGTTACGGTGGCCACCTGTTCGTCTCCATGGCAGTTATTGCTTTGCTTTGAATGTTTCACACTATGGCATTAAATCTATCTCCATTGCAACAATCAGTTGGCTCCACTAAGCCAAGTTACAGGTCAGATATGTGGAGAGGCGACCCCACTCACTAAAGCTAAAGATGTGTGTTTTTCAAAGGATTTTTGAGCAATAGAAACACATGTAATTTGATAAATGCAAAGTAGTGTTGGAGTGTTTAATGCTACACTGAGGAACATTACATCTCCCTGGAGACGAGCAGGTGGCAGACACCCCACGAGGAAAGTAACATAGTGCATTTTTAAGCTGCTATCTCCTTATTTTACCACCAATAGATATAGACTTTTTCCAAACTAATTTTCCAGATATTTCAAGGCTGATGTAAAACACCATTTGTCTGTGGCTCTTGTTATTAAACCAGGCAAGCAATGGGAAAATGAATTGGAAAATGAAAACATATCTCACTGTTACTATTTTCACACACCCAGACATAGTAATTACACATAGTTGTTCAATCCTTTCTTAAATATACACCACAAACAATAGTTATTTGTTCTGGCACTGCCTTGGTGTATATTTTGGCCCATATAAGGACACACTGGTGAGAGTTCCTTTGCAGTCTACAATCTTTTATCCTTCCTTGGGTTAGCGAGAATATTTCCTGTCTTGTGTATTCAAAAGTACTGACGCAATGTGGGGCTTTTTAGGCGAGTGAGAAAACTTCTGAGACTGCATTGGCTTAGTAGAGCTTATGAAATGAGTTGGAATAACTAAATCAGGGCCGTGTGCAGCGTGCTTGTGTGCGCACTCACTTTTTATCAGCACAGGGCGACTTGTGGAGCCGTCTGTGTTCCTCTGGGCTTTTTCCATCCCTGGTTTCTTCTTCCAGATGTCAGCGGGCTGCATCCTAATTGTGTGTTCCTCCTCAGTGCACTGCAGTGGTATGAGAACAAGGTTATCACCCCCAGGAAATTTAACAGAATGCAGTCAGAAGAGGAGAGGAATAGTCCAAATATACTGGCCCAGATAATATGTGTGATTGGATGCTCATAAAAAAATCACTATATAAATTATGGTAGTCTAACTGCCAGGGGAATTTATTCAAGTCCATAATCTAGCACAAGAATGGAAGAAATTCACATTTTTAGTGTTCTAAATTGTCTATAAAGGTCTATAAAGAAAGAAATGGGGGTGTTATTGATTCTTAAGCGTGTATGTGAACTTTAAATGAATGCTGTATGCTGTTATATTTTTGCATTATGTAACTTTTCCGGTGGCGGGTCCAAAATCTTCTTGTCTCCATGTAGATGTTACTGCTTTGCCTGAAATATTCCACAGTATGGCATTAAACATATCTATCTCACATTTATTCAACTATGTCTGTTTTTTTTTTGTTTTTTTTATTGCTCATAAATACATTCTTACTGTGAGCGGTCACACCTCTCCACAGATCTAACATGTAACTTGGCCTGGTGGCATCGCCTGCTTGTCTCCATAGAGATGGTTATGTTAAATGCCATACCTTGACACATTCCAGGCAAATCAATAACATCGTCATGGAGACAGCAGATGACAAACTCCATCTTTGATTGTTTTATGTTGATCCAAAGCAAAGATTTTGATTTTCAGATAAGCTACTTAAAGGGTTCATATTACACAGTTTTCTGATCTATGTTATAATGTTGTTTCCTCATCAAAAACATGCCTAGAGTTGTGTTTTGTTTCATTCACACATGTTTAACACACAAACCCTGCATTTTTAGGCTGAGTTCTTCTCTCAAACAGAAAACACTCTGTCCCACCTTGTGATGTCATGTGGTAATACAGGAAGTGCTCCACTGTGTTTTAAAACTCCACACACCTACACTAGAATCATTTGGATAATTGCAGGCCTGGAATTGCCCGTCTCTACTGCACAAAAGATAAAAGGCAGCTGTTAACTTGAAAACTACTACTGCATGACATCACAAGGTGGAACAGAGAATTTTGAACTTTGGAGATGTAGACAGACTAATAATAAACAATTACTCAAACATGTGTGAATGACACAAAACACAACACCTGATGAGGTAACAACTCAAACATGTGGAATGACACAAAACACAACACCTGATGAGGTAACAACATTATAAGAGGTCTAAAATCTCACAAGAGTCAATTTTGCATAATAGAAGACCTTTAAAATATGATGTTCAATTTACCTACAATATTTAACAGGTAAAAAATCACGTACCACATTTATTTAAAGTCAGCATATTTTTGTGGATTGTAGCATTCGAATTCTGTTCTTATCTGGACCCCATTCCTCACAAGATTGCACATGGAATAGCTTTGGATATGCCCACAGAGTACTGGCCTGTGCCTTGTCTGAAACTATACGAGTGGACATCAGAGTAGTTCCCCCCTGTGGCTTCATATCGTGGCTGTAGCAGACCTGCACTGCTGTGTTCATCCGTGTTCATTCAGCCAGATAAACTAACAGCATGTCCTCCAGCGCTCCCTGACCACTGCCACTGACCTGTACTACCCCCTCCACACACTGCAAACCTATAACAACCCCAAAGACCAATACATAATAAGGCATGCTCTTATAATGCAGTAACCCTGTGTCCACAATAAGAAAACCCTGCCCCTCTTTTAATGCTTAGGTCTGTTATCTTTGCGGTTCCTATTTTAGTCTTTAGTTAGTTGGTCAACTCAAGCGTGAGCCCCATTGCTAGCTAGCGTTGAGCCCGGAGCGACTGTCATAGGAACGAGGAAAGATGTTTTATGTAAACACTAATATAATGTCCTACTTGCCTGTTGAGTGTAACAATACTCAAGGACAGTTAGTCAAGCTTGTAGGGAGAGCGCCTGAGTCACATGTATATGCACATATGTACTATCTCCATATGTACAAACCACACAAATCCAAAAGGCACTATTCACAGTGTATTATTTCTCACAGATATAATAAATATAGAGGCATGAGTGACTCAGAGGGTGTAGTGCATGTCCAGGAAACCAAAGCCTGGCAGTTCAAATCCCGCTCTCTCTAGTTGATGTGTTCACCCACATTATAGTATACTGTATATTTGAGCTAGTTTGCGTTTAGTGGTTGGAGAGGCTATTCTGTCAGTTTGCCCTTGCAGGTGTGGCTAGGAGTAACTTACCACCAGGAGAATGATTGACATGCCCAATTTGCAGCCACTCTGAAGTATTCATATGTTATTGTTTTTGTGTGAAATTTGCCAAAGTTCAGTATGTGTAGTTCAGTATTTATTTCATTGCATAATAAGTCTAGTTTTTGTTCAAATTAATCAAATTCACCAGTGAGGTCAATGCCTCTTCCCAGTCATCATCCCCATTATCCATGTGTGTGTCTCCAGTAGGTTAGACTACTGTATCAGCCCACTCACAGGCCTTAAGCCAGCTGCAGTACATCCAGAACACTGCTGCTTGGGTCCTGACTAGAACCAGGAAGTACGAGCACATGCGTCCTGTGCTCAGGTCTCTGCACTGGCTCCTGTGGCTCAGAGATTAGACTTTAAAGCAGCTCTGCTTGTTACAAGTCTCTCCATGGCCTGGCACCAAAGTACATCTCCCACATGTTAGTGCCATATGAACCATCTCACACTCTGAGGACTTCAGGGACCGGCCTCCTGCTGGTGCCCAGAGTCGGGACTAAACATGGGGAATCAGCATTTCAGTTTTATGCAGCTAAAACCTGGAACAGTCTTCCTGAAGATGTGAGACAGGCCTCTACTTTGACAATGTTTAAATCCAGGCTTAAAACAGCTCTGTTTAGCTGTGCATATGACTGAAAGGTTTTTATTCTGCACTCTTCTCTTTTAATGTTCATTTTATGATGATTATTTGTGATTATTTATGTTTTGATTTGTTGTATTGTGATTTTAATGTCTTCCTTATTCTGTAAAGCACTTTGAATTACTTTGTGAACGAATTGTGCTATACAAATAAACTTGTCTTTCTTGCCTTGCCCATATCACAATGTCCAAAAAAGTGAATCAAATACAACACTACGTATTATAACAGTGAATGCTAAAACAATCTCTAGTATAACAGGGCCAGATGTTTGGGTTAACAAAACAAAGATGAATTGTGATTTGACACTTTGACATGACCCACATGTGACTTCATTTACTTTGCAAATTGTATATCAAAATCAGACTCTCCAAACATCTCTGTTCATCATTTGCCAGTGTCCCAAATGTTTTCAGGCATCATTCCAAATGACTCAGCTGCTTAACCCACATACAAGCAGACACACATACACAGGAGCGAGAGCGACAAACCAGTGGTGAGTTCTCAATAATACGAACTCCAAAAAACGTCGAAGTAAATTTGACATCTCAAGGGGCTCATTACAAATCCATTAGTATCCTGTGGGAGTTAACCTGTTGGTGATTATGTAGACAGCGCGGCTGTAATTATAATAAATGAAGTACATAAAGGCTAAAACAGTTGAAATATTGGGACTAAAGCCTTCTACACAGAGGATATTTACAAATCAAGTGCATTATTAAAATCCAAAATAGTTTTTTGTTTTGATTAAATAACATGCTGTGTTACAGTATATGATTATTCCGATTACTCGTTGCAGCTCTGGTTAAAACATATTTGGTTAAACATTCGTTCAGTGAGTGGGATGTGAATAAAAGAGTATGAGTAATAGCATAACAATAGAATATAGAATAGAATAAAGAAATTCTCATAAACATAAGAGACTTCTGTTATCAAGAAACACTGTTGAAAAATGTGAAGGCTTAAACCATATTAATAAGTCATCCTTTAATATTACCATAATGTTTACCATTAACCTTGTAGCAATTTCTGCAACAAGGCCACAGATCATATGTAGTATGTATGTAGTATGTACTTTCTGACCTAAATTAACATTTCACCTTCAACCCCTGGAGTTCTGTAACAAAGCCTCAAAGGACCTCTCTTCAAACCAAATGTGATTGATGGATGTACCGTGCTCATTGTCTATTGTCCTTGCCCTGTAATGTAATTTCCTGCTAAATTATGCTTATTTTAACTGCTTTTGCAATCGTTCTTCAGTGCATACATTATGTACTTACTAATAGTGTGTTGCCTTCTCAAATCCTTACAGATATGAAGATTAACTTAAAGCCAACCAGACCTCCCATCACCCGTCCAAAAAAGGGGTGACGTCATTAATATCTGAGGAGTCTTGGGTCCTTCGGTATATATTGTTCGCTTGAGACAATGCAGAGGATGCAAGACAACAGTTCAGTTCAAAGTGTGGAGACATTTGTGGCAATGTAGACATTTTATCATTAACACCTGATTTTGGACCAGACAATTCTGAGAAAACAAATAATTATAAAATAACAACTAAAACACTGAATTTGTCTTTCAAAGTTTTTTTTGAGCACATATGTTTAACTCCACCAAATATGGACTTGGACAAAAGGGATAACAAAGAAACCAGCAACGACAAGGTAAACAACTACATTTTTTATAGTATGTTTTTGAGTTGGTGTGTTTATAATTATTTTATCATTTCTATTGGATAATTCAAACCGCATGAAGCAAACCCTGTGTTGGAGTATGGGGGGGAGTAAATGGTACAAGTTAATATCTCATCTCCATCTAGTGGCAGAAGCTGGTAGAACAGGCTTTATTAGACAAGGCAATAATTCTTCCATAACTATATTGTATTATTATAATAATAATACACCACTTTGTAATACTATTTTAGTTTTTCTCCATTTATAAATGCCAAGCAAGACTCATGATTATAAATAAGCAAATGTTGGATATTTTTTAGTCTGTTTAAAGAAATATAAATGTTTTGATATGCACTACATTAAGCTGTATAATCACATGTAGTATATATGTGTGTTATTCCCCCAGGAGGACAGTCCATGTGGCTGCTGTGGGGTGGACACTGACCACATGTTTGGCCTGGTGGGCATCATAGGCACAGTCCTGAACCTGCTGGTGGTGGTGTTCATCTATCTCTACACACCAGACTGACAGTGTGTACTCACAATAGATTGCCACCTGCTGTATGCTTGTAACCTAGGCCACTGTTTCAAATGTCTAATATTAATGAAAAATATAGACTCCACATGTAATTGAAAAAAAGACTACACAGATTAATGTGTCAAACATTTTTACATTTTTGTAGCAAATGTTATAAGGGCATGTTAAAATGTCAAAAATACTTTTGAAATTTCAATAAATGACTAACAGACAACTTCAAAGAGTATAATTTTTTAAAGGGAAAAAATAATTTGCCTTTTCTTTCGTTTAGGTGTCAAATAATTTATTATAATAAATAAATGCATGTCATGGACATAGTAATAACATTATTGGGAATTATAACTACCTAATTATACTCAGGAGTATATAATTTTTTTTCAAATGTGGCTCTGGAAAGCAATAGTATCACCTAGTCCTATTTTAACAGGATCAGGATATAGGAGACCCTGCACTCTCTGTTTGCCTCATGTTGATGTCGGGCAGGATTTGGCAGCTGGTGATGATGTCAATTTTCTCCGACACAGCCTTGAGGTCGTCCAGAATCAGGCGGATGCTGTGGGACGCGTTGATGATGGCACTCTGAGATGCATTTAGCTGGGTTGTTGCAGTGCGAATCTTGTAAACATAACAATACAAGTGACTTCAAGACTCCTCTAATGTGATTAACAATACATTTGATTAGGATCTGCCTACCTCCCGACTGGCATTTCCGTATACATGACGAAGGGCTTGACCCATGTCAGAGTACAAATTGTGGTTGGACTCCTGCAGCTTCTGTTGCAGCAGAGTGTCACCTAAAAGAGAATAAATTAAAACTTTAAGACTATCCACTAGTTATTCAATGAATAAACAGAAAAATAAGTAAATCATGAGTATACTTTAAGTCATAATAAGGTGTGCTTTTTTGCCTTGATGTTTAAATAAAGACCAACTATCTTGGTAATTGGTGGGGGCTGTTTTGTTTGTACAATTTGTGAACTGCTTACCACACAGGCTGCTACTGTGTCAAATATAATATTGTGGGTAGCTCACCATGTCGTTGGTGTGTGGGGCTGGGTCTGTCTTCCACCACTGACTGTATATCGGGGTGGTCTCTGACTACAATAAGAGGAGGAAGGTCTCTCTTGAAGATCTGAGCGTTCTCATGGCTCACTGTAGCACTCTGATGTGGCTGCTCCTGCTCGCTCTCGCTGTCTGTTTCTGATGCCTCCCCTGGAACCTGTGCAGATGCAGAGGGAAATGACTGATGGTCTAATAACCACATAACGCCATAACAAAACAAATGCATATAATAAGAAGATAAACCTTGGCTCCCGCTGTGGCACTTTGAGGAGGAGGCAGAGATGTGATGTACACTTCATCATCGGAGTCTGTTTCAGAGGCTTCCCCCTGCACAACTATCGGATACCTGGACATTACTGCACCAAAAGAAAAACATACAAAATGAACAAAACTTGTGCCATATATGAATGTTATTCGAATGCTTAAGTCGTGGAAAACGAGGATATAAAAAGTCTTGTACCTTCAGTACGACGTTACAAGCAAGAGTCACATGAGCCTTCAGGAAGTCTGTTTTGACAACCAATCCGATGTCGAGCCTTTGTGGCACGTGTATTTCGGCGTGTGCAGCTATTGGTTGAGGGAACAGTTCCCGGAAGCATTGTGGTTGTTGTGCTCATCCATGGTTTTGCTGCGATAATTTCGGAGATATTTCGCAGGTATGATCATTTAATTGTTTTATCGTAACATAAATAACGTAGATGCCCGTTACATATCAAAAAGATACAGAAGAAGAACCAGATCCCATGCCCCACATTCTAAACAAACACACGAAATCAGCCATCACCATGCTAGCGTATGCTAACCAGCTAAAGGGCTATATTGGGCCACGGTAATAACGTGTATTAGTATGTTATTGAGGACACAGATCTTTGTTGCATTACCATTTTTCATAACGATGTGTGATTTCAGAAATGGCCGATGAGGTTCTTTTTGAATTTCTCCACATGGAGATCGTTTCACACGTTTACAAGGAACAGCAAGCCAATAAAGGGGAAATGGACAGCAAGGTGGGCTTGTCTTTGATTAAATAAAACATATGTGTGTGTGTTTCGTTGTTTTGATGTATTTTTCTCATAGAAGACAATAGACATTCACTTGTATATTCTAACAATAGTTATTTCAATGCTTCTATGCCAAATAAAGATTAATTTCTGCCCTACTGTACATATGTTGTAGGAAAGGGGTCAGTGTATATCTGTTCTGGAGAACATGGGCTTCAGAGTTGGACAAGGAATTATTGAACGGTGTGTGCTAATTTCATATTACTTATGTACATGTATGTTGAATTCCTCTTGATGCTTTTAGAGCGCATAACATTATGTTTGTACTGCACAGGCTGACCCGAGACTCTCCCAGCTTTAAAGATGAGCTTGATATCATGAAGTTTATCTGTAAAGACTTCTGGACAAAGGTATTCAGGAGGCAGGTTGACAACCTCAGAACTAACCATCAGGTAAATGTCCTCACTGAGTGTGATTCTTCATAATGCATAAGTCTATGTGTTTATATGACTCTGTTTCCAAAGGGCACTTATGTACTTCAGGACAACAAATTTTCTTTATTGACTCAGTTATCCAATGGGAAACAGTACCTTGACCAGGCACCAAAGGTACGTTTAGACATTTGAAGGAAAAAATGTACATGTACTATTAGTCTACTTTGAAATATTAAATGCTTCATGCTAATTTCACTTTTATTTGTTTCCCTCAGTACCTAGCTTTTTCATGCGGAATAGTGAGAGGAGCTCTGTCTAACCTTGGATTGGAAAGTGTTGTAACAGCTGAAGTGTCTATAATGCCATCATGTAAGTATGATCTATGATGACCAAAACCCATCACCCCCATTACCTTTCAGTGACACTACTTTATTTTTATTCTTCTTCAGGTAAATTCCAGGTTGTGATCCAGAAGTTATGATTGTTTTTTGTTTTTTTTTATCATACTGTCTAACATAATATGTTTTGTACCCATTTGGTTAGTTTCAAGAACAGAAGAAAATGTATTTATCATATCCATAAAACTACATACACTATATTATATAGTGCAAAACAGCGGCTTAGAATGTGCATTCCCTGATGTTTACATGATGACTTTTTAAGCTTGTTGTTTGACATCAGTACAGAGAAATGATAAAGACATGATAACTGATCCAAATTAAGTAGTGGATACACGTTCTTAAAACACCCTACATTTAACCTCAGTTTGTGTTAAGTGTTAAATACAATATTTTAAGGAATATTCCTTAAATCCTTATTATTACAAGGTAGCATTATTTTGTTTTTGTATATTCCACACTGCTTTTAAAAATCCCAATCAGATTACATGCAGCCAGTCATGAAGATGTATGTGTTAAGTATTTATTAAACAAAGTTAATTAAAAGAATACAAATGGAATGATTGTTGTGTTTGGTGCACGTCTTGTTCACATAATTGTGTAGATGCCTTTTGACACCACTAGAGGGACACATGTTACAGTCTGGTGCATTTCCTGTTCTGCCTTGGTGCATCTACACTTTGTTCTAGGGTCCAAAATATCTATGAAAGGGAATACAATTAAGGTTTAAAATGCTTGTCAAATCCCGCATTGTATTTTTTATTTAAGGTGTTATTCAGTTTTGTACACAAAGTGAAATCTTTAAACTCTTTGCCCTCATTAATTAAACATGATAGCACAGCCAAGTGGTCATATCTTCCCTCTAAACTTAGGCATGTGTTGAAATTAAAATAAAACAATTTTTTCCACATTGTAATTCCGACTATTGAGTAAACATCAAAACAAAGAATTTTATTTTAATATATGTTCAAGAAATTCCAAACATACATTTTACAGAATGCATACATTTTACAGAAGTAACAATTTTGACTATCCTCGATTGCCTATTTGTTGGAATTCACTAAACACTTTACAAAATCCTCACTGAGAAAAAAAGTAGAAATGGGAATTAGCAGGGAAAAGTCTTTGGAAGGGGTGTGTGTGGACTGAACTGCTGGCCTATTGGAAGACTGGAAGAGAAGAGATTTGAAAAAGCGAACAAGGGTAAAATGAGGAGAAGAATGAAGAGCTACTACAGGAGGCTCTGGGGGAATGAAAGAACTTTATTAAAGGGGAGGGGCCAGGTTTGGGGAGTACACACAGGAGAGGAGAGATTGTGCCGAGGTTCCAGCTGGAAATAATGTTATTTTTGGTGGTGCTTGTACATTCCAAGTACTGTAATGTTTCCTTGTAATATTTTATTTATATTATACAGAGAGGTAGTGGTAAACTGCATCTTCAGGTTCATAAGTAAAAAGGTAGATTCAACTGTTCAGTCACCCCCAGAGCTTTCTCCCCTTCTCCTGTGGTTTATATAAGCATTTGATTGACTAAGACACCATTGACCGGGTCATTGACTAAATGGTAGTACAACCTTAGAAAGTGGATTATGTTATTAAATCATTGGCTAAAAAGTTAACATTCTGTGTTCCACTCATTCTGGGCACTACAGATCATTTTTTGGGCTTTACGCAGAGTAGAGCCTTTTCTGTTATTAACTTAGTACTTTTTAACCATATAACATTACTTACTGTACTCTTCCCACCTCTTATAGCCAGAATTATATAAACGTTTTTTTTAAATTAATTAATTTATTTATTTATTTGACATTTTGATTTAATAATGCTGCTGTCTTTTGGCGTGTGTTTCAGTGTCTGTACCATGCAGATAGCAATTATGATTATCAATATATACGATTGTGATTATTTCAATGTTTTGTTGCAGCCCTGGTCTCTACTGTGCTGCATGTATCTGTCTCTTACTGTCACCTTAAACGAGAACCAGTGCTGAAATCCAGGGGAACAGCTGTTGATTCCTGCCCGCTGCGTAGCACTGATCCACTCCCCTGGCCTGCATCACAATGTCAAGCCCTACACCCAACAAAGGAGGAGGCCCGCTGAATGGAGAGGGGAGGGGGAGGACCAACCGTGGGGGGAGCGTTCCTGGACCTGAAGAAAGAAGAAGAAGAAATGAAAGAAGGTACAGGTGGAGGGGGGAGTTCAACCCTGTATTCATTTTGTCAAATTGATGACTTGCTACAATCAGTAACAGTGTCCACATAGACTGGCTGAGGTCTTTTGTATAGTGCTGGACTGTGGACATTGATGTATTATTGATCTATAGGCTAATACAAGTTATCCCCAAGGGGTCATCTTTACTCTTGATGGGTCGTATAGTAATAACCAGGCCAGTCACAAAAACTAATTTTGGAAAAGATATATTGCTATGGCAAATGTTCTTGAGTTGTTGAGAGCTGCCACTGATACAATTGTCATATAAAACATTTTAAAAAACCTTTCCAAAAATATGAAATGTGAACAGTAGTAAATGCAATGCCCAATCCAATCAAATATTATTTTTAGGAACATCTCTCAAGTCTCAATTTCAGACTCTACTGTTACACTGCTACCACCTGTTCTGATTGTAAGCCTGTGTGCTTTTTAAACTTTGGATTACTTGTTTGTTCATGAGGGGTCTATTTAATTGCAGCAAGTGTATATTAGTTTGTTGACTGTTGGCACCAGACGTCTCAAGAGTTGTTAAGCTGCAATACTGATCCAGCCTATGTGATACTACCCCTAACCCACATACTAGTTCTCAAAACCATGAAGCTGAATTGACCAATATTTGGTCTCTATTGTGCTAATTAGATCATTAAAACCTGCTAATGAAATGTACCGTAATGTCAGGGTACTATGATGTTTACAAACACAAGTCTATACCCTGCCATCCTGATTTTATAAATAAATATTACCTTAGGCCGCACCCTATTTTTAAGCCTTCTGCCCTTGTTTATAGATGTTGTGAGTCAACTGTGTGAAACAGAGAGGATTTAATTAGGTGCAAATCAATACACTTTATTACCCTATTGTACTAGGAGTCTAAAAAGATAGTCTGTTTTCCCAGTGTGCAACAGAGCTTTAACACGCACAATCCCACAGTCTGACGCCCACTTTCATCCACACCCAATTGTCTTTATCTCCTGCTTCTTTTCTCTCTCTCTTCTCTCTCTCTCTACCCCCGCTTATTACCTTTTCCTCCCCTCAGCCGCCCATTCAGCCCTCCGCCACTCATGCATAGTAAAAGTGCGAATCCCCTTTTGCGCGCACACAAACACTAACTTTGTCTCTCCAGGCCATATGTTGACCCGCGGTGGACCTGAATGCGGCCATCTGCCTTGCCTCTCCTCTGTCCCACAGGGCAGGAGTGTGGGAGAATGCCTATCAGACACAATAAAGCATGCAGCGCACATAGCTCCAAAGACCCTAACAGCCACTAATCACAGGCAGACATCCAGCCCAGCTCGTGTTAACTGTAACAAGATAATACCTGTTTTGTGCAATGGCCTTGGGGAAAACGGTCAGGGCAAGTCACTTTCAACTTTGACAACAACCAAACAACATGTAAATATACTTTTGTCATCACAACATGAGTTATCAATAGTCCTGTCATTATCTCATCTTAGTATCTATAGGTTTCAGAATGACAAAAATAGGACTGTTGCCATAGAAATTAACAATTTAAAACAAAATATTATATCTTTTGAATGGTGAAAAGTGCTCAAAATGTGACCTATAACAGGAAACTGAAACCCAAAGACAAATGAACATTGACCAGCAGATGTGGAGGAAATACCAGAAGATATAACAGAATTAAGAAATACAGTTGATTTTACTCTTGCCAAGACAATAGGCCTATGGTAGCTAATGGAGTAAAAAGAAACAGAAAATTCTGAATTAGAGCCATGTGTAGTAGTACTAGTAGTAGTAGTAATACACGAAGTAAATATGGGAATAACTGTGATTGTCTTGGTCATAACAATAGCAGTAGTATGGTGATATCAAAGCATATAGTTGTAGTAATGTACTTTTTTTTGGTTTATAGACACTTTCAATAGTTAGTAGTACTTAATATTACTCTTTACTCCAAAGAGGATTACTACAGTTTAACTTTTTTTGAGTCGGTCTGTTGAATCACTGTAGATTTAGGCCACAGTGAGTCAGCAGATCAGACCTGGTGGCCGGGAGGTGAGTGCATGTAATTGGAGAAAAGCAGAGGATAAAGCGAAAGCACAGGATAAAAGCAGCGGAGGGTAGAGAGGACAGTTGGATAGAGGACGGGAAGGAGGGAGGAGGTGTGGGGGGCAGGACCGGGGGGGAGCGGGTGGGAGTCTTGGGTTTGGTAAGATTAAACCCCAAACAAAAGAGTGCTTATCTCCACATGAAATCTCGCTGGCATGACTACACACACATGCATTTTAACCAGCTGTCCTCCCACAGTACACAGTATTCTGTAAAAAATCTTGGAATTGGTCAAATATCATAAAGGTTTGAAGACGTTTGGTATATATAGCATCTTTAGAGCTAACTTTTAATAGTCCAAAAGTAGAAGAAAGTATTGAAAAATATCTCTTAGACAAGTAGATTTAAACAGCTATTAAGATAAAGCAATTTTGTTACTTTTGTCCACTTTTGCCAAACATTTTAGTTTGAAGTATTGTTATTTCAAATTGTCACATAGCACTATTGACTTTGGGTGTCCAAAGAAGCAATATATGAATGTATTTTTTCATTAATAATCCACTTTCCTGGCACAACCAGACTGCTACGATTAGTACCACAGCATAGTAACAAGTTTGTTTTAGTGTGGCTCTATGTAAATCATAGGAAAAAATAACTGCCACATACTCACAACAGACTTGGCATCTGGTACAGATTTGCATAGATTTAGCTGGATATGGGTGGGTCCACAGCACAGCTATTCAGATAAGAGCTTTGAAGTGAACTGACATTTATTCACTAGGAAACACGTTATTTAAGTACATTTTTAGAATAGGCTAAAGCACAGTAATTGTTTTTGGGTCAATAGAATATGTGCTATCAAAACAAAAGTGAGCAACTTTCTTGAACATGTAAAAGCTGTTTCATACCATTTTCTTACTAGATCATTTGCAGCTACTTGATGGATCATTTTACCTCAGGGAAAGATCTTTCAGAGAAACAGTGATGATCTAAACTCAAAATTTCATAAAGGCAGCATTGTATGACACAGTACAAATGTTTTATTTTGACTGGCTTTGGGTGCACTTTAAAAGCCATGAAAATGGACAAATTCTCAAAGTCAGTAAAACAATGTATACAAGTGAGATTCAGTTGTGATTCATTCACAAAATATCTGATACTGTGCCATCAATGTCAAATGCCCCAGTGTAAAAGTGATTACAAAACACAAAATAAAACTCATGAACATTAAAAAAACAAAAACTTTATTTCCAGTACAAAAGAGCAAAAGAAACCCAAATATATTAAACTTGATACAAGCATTAACAACTCAAAAGTCTTCTATAAATATGTTAAAATAAATTAAAGAAATTAATTTACTAAAGATTATCACCTTTAACACTAAACAGGCGTCAAACAAGTTGATGAAAAGGCAATTTTAAATATAGCAGTAACGGCACCTTATCTGTTCATCTAACAGCTACATCTGAAAACACACAAACAGCCAAGTAACATTCTAAAACACTAGGCTAACACTACAGTATGCTGGACCCACGCCTGGCTGCACAGGCTGTGACCAGGATGCTAACATTCAAAAAAAAAAAAAAAAAAAGGACAAAACGGGTTGGGGTGAAGAATCACAAAACATGAATAGTTACAGAAATAAAAGTTGAACACCACTGCTGTGTTCATGCCTGCTTGTGGAGAAAATGGTCATCAACTCCCAATCCCAGGAATGTCTGTGCTTCACATCACATAATATTTACGTAGCACCAAAGTTTAGAGGTCAATAAATAGTTGTTTAAATCTTTGCAAGAGAGACATTGGGATTAACAGTTGCAGTCAATAATGCACTTTTTGCAATAGCTTAACTAATGTTAGCTTCATCAACCCGCCCTACTTCACAAACAAATCTACAACTTAAGAATTCAACAATGTAACATGTCCTGCTCTATAACCCAACAGGCACTTCAGTTGTATTTAAAAAACATTCAGGCATCAAGGCAAAGATGGAAACAGAACCTCTAACCCCACTGTGTGGAAACAATCTCTCCAATGTATAAACAATACTGTGTACAGTTAACAGGAAACACTAAACGCAGGCCATTATCAAACGCTACAAACTGATTTCTTTGGCTTGGTCATATATTAGATCATTCAGTTGATAGAAAAATAGAAATAAAAATACTGGTGTGGTTGGACTCAACAACAGGCCGCACTGTGGCCAATCACACTGTGATTACAATAACTCTGTTGCAATTTGCTGTGTCAGAACACTGCTTTGATAAAGCATAAACACTTAACAGGCCTATAAAAGCTCTACCCTGATAGTTTTCTTTTGGTGGTAACACACATTGTAAGAGACAAGCCAGAGTTATAAACTGACATAACCACATGTTCTAAAAGTGTCCTTATTACTTTGGACAGACCATTTCATGTAAACTGTATCTGTGTAGTGCCAGTCTCTGGTGAGGGTGTGTATTGAAGTAAAGTCAGTCGTGATGTCCTTTAGTACACTGCATGTGTGAGGGTGAGGCACAGTGCAGCTAAATGAAGAAGGCCGCAGGATCATCAGGGACAGAGAGCTGACTGAATACTGCCAAGCGTCTGCCACTGGCTTCGTTAAGGCCACAGCAGGGCTCCGAGCCGCTCAGAGAACTACTGGAGCTCCCTCCATCCTGGTCCTGGTCTGACAGGGACGTGTAGGACAGAGATCTGGTGCCCAACGGTCCAAAGGCTCCGGGGGCCCCTGGACTCTGCCTCAGTGTGGGGGAGGAGCAGCCTGAATCTGGAGAGGGGAGGAATGGAGAGCGTGGATCACCTGCAGAGGCCTGGCTCTGTGGGGGCTGGTACTGCTGATGAGCCGGGGAAGCTTCAAAGGCAGAGTCCAGCTCCAGAAAGGGCTGGGACAGCAGGTCGGTGATGTCAACGCAGGCTGGAGGAGAGGCAGAGGGGGCACGTGCGAATGCTGAGGTGGGGTGAGCAGGGGACAAACTCTGAGGAGCTGAGGGGAAACCAGCAAAGCTAAAGCTGTGTCTGACCAGGGGAGGTCTGTTGGGGCGTGTGGAGGGGGCCTGGGTTGGAACACCAGTAGAGGATGAAGATGACGAGGAAGAGGAGCGAGAGATGGACTGCTTCCTCTCCTCTTCATTGTTGTGCACAAAGTGACAGCGGATGCCGTAGGGACAGAAGCCAATGGTGTGGAAAGTGCGGCATGGCTCAGTCTTATACTTGGGGTGTCTGTTGAGGTCACGCAGTTCATCCATTCCATGTGCAAACTGGCATTTGCTTCCGTACTTGCAGAGGCCATTTTCGGTGAAGGAACGGCACAGTTCAGTCTTGTATCGCGATGAAGAGGAGGATGAGGAGACTGAGGAGGCAGACAGAGAGGAGCTGCTCAGAGCTGCAGTGCTGAGGTCACTTCCAGGCCAGCAGAGACTTGCAGCAGCCATGCTGTTAGTCTCCACCATACTAATAGATCGCTGGGCCAGGAAACCTGCTTTTCCCCATTGGGTAGAGTTGGGAAGCTGAGGTGACAGAGGACTTTCTGGAGACTGTCTCCATTGGCTGGGGGACGGGAACATGTCCGAAGACTCAGAGGGGCACAGTGAGGAGAGGGAAAAGGAAGAGTTGCTCCGCTGACCAATGTAGCCCGGGGTTTTCATGGCCATTGAGAGAGGCCTGTTCTGCTCCCTCAGGTCAAGGCCCAGCAGCTGCTGTAAGATGGAGACAAAAACATTCAATCAACTTATTATTTGCTTTATTGTAATTAATAAAACTGAATGAATGAGTAAAAACATGAAAATGTTAAAAAAAGTTGTATTAAGTCTTAGATATTCAACAAAGTCACACCATTTGTAATAGCAAATTTGCAACATAAATTGAACGCCTGCCAATTTTTTTAGTCAAGACTGCGTTCACAAAACACTGTAGTGTAAACCCACTTGTTGACACTTTTCGACTATTTGCGTGACAGTTAACTCTACATGCCACATATGAAACTTAAACGGTAACTACACTGCAAAAGAAAAACAGTATTGTAGCTGTAGCATCTAAACGACAACATTTGGCATCAACCTGGTTCAACTGAGTTTCACACTTGTTTCCGACTTGGACCATCTACTGCAAAACATTTGTCCACATTTACAGCTTTGACCACACATCCATCACATCTGCACACAGTTCTGTTAACGTTCGCGTTAACATTCAGATAATAATAGTCATAATCCGTTAACAAAGTGTCAACTCAATTGAGGACTTGTAGTTGTGCTTTAAAACACTTAAATCGTTAAACAGCTTTTTGAATTCTTCGCTATTTAACAACAATTAGGCTACTACACAGCTCAACATTTAGATTAATCGGCATTTTCCTTCCTCTGCAATCCCCAAACTTATATGGAAATAATAACCGTTAATATCCGCAGTACAGCACAAAAAGTTTCAGAAAAACAACGTTAGCAGCGCGGCTAAGCTAACATTGACGCAGCCTGACGTACACAGTTAGCCAACTTGCTCCGCTAAACTTTTCTCCGCTACTTTTCGTTACCTTGCACATCATTTCCTCCAGATCAGTGAACTGGTTGAGAGAGTACGATGGCATTGTGCTGAGTTTTCGAGCTATTCTCGGCGTGATCCCGTGTGCCCAGCGGCGATGGACCCGTTGGCGTGGGTCGATCAGAAGTTTCTGGTTGTGGACGTGCTAATGAAGCATCGGGGAAGACCACGTGTGGATTTAAAACCTAACAGTGCAGCTGGCCCCGCCCACAGCGCTACCCCCCAGTTTTTTGTTTTTTTAACCAAAGGACCACCAAAACCTGCATGCATAAAGATGATCACCACCAAAACCTCCCAGTCTTAAATAACCAAGTGCCACCGTCCATCTGTAAGTAAAGACGGTAGCGTCAAACGTGGCTAAATGTGAGTATCTTCTTGATGAGCATAAATTAGCTCTAGGGAAAAAGTTTGACGAAATCGTGTTCATCTATTGACTTACATGGCTGATTGTTGCTATTTTAACACCCATCATACTTACCAATACCAATGCACTTTTATTAATAGGTCAGTTAAAACAAATAGGGCTTGTAGTAGTGCAACTGTTAGCGCCATAATGAATTAAAGTTTACAATAGATTAGATTGGGATTTAAAGGAGATAATTAATTGATCTAAGAAGCACAGCCGGAGTTTATAGAGTTTCAAAGTTAGGTGTAAATGTGTGAAAAATGCCCCTGCAGAGTCTCCATCAGATTATAGTCTTGGCTACCTCTCATGCCCCATTCAAAACAACAACACAGGCCCAGAGAGAGACAGTCTACAAGGGACAACCACAACAACTATCACCGGCTGACATTTGGCTGTAATGTAAATAGAACTTGAAGAAAACACATGTACTGCTCACACAGGCGAGGGGTGAAGTTTACAGAAGTGAATGACACAACTCGCACCTCTCTGACTATAATTATGATTGTTGCAGCAGTAGCCAGACAGGTCCGTAAACAGCTGGCTGCAGTAGTCCTTGCACTTTGTTCCATTTATGTGAATGTACAAAAATGTAATGAAAAAGTACAATGGAGTTGTTCTGAAACTACAGTTGGAAAACATAAGTTATTGCAAATTCATGGCCATATCACCACAATGTCTTAGGTCAACCAATCAAAAAATCCAAAATGGCTTCCATCAGGCAGAAATTTACATTGTAGTTTTCTTGGAGTTTTTCTACAAAAAGAAACGAAAGAAACAAAGATATGTGGATTAAGCATAGTTTAATCTTGGATAACTTTTGTTAGGATACAGTTTGAACATTCAGTTTATTATTTGCTTAATTTTGTGGATCCTGTTGATGTCACATTATTCAACTTTAATATAGCAGATTACATGTTTTTTTTCTTTTTTATCTTGTTGTGAAACCCTTTAAGGAATCATGCCTCTTGTTTTTCCCACGGATTTTTTTTTACTTAAGGAATATTTTGATGGACAACTGATATGCAAATTCAGCTAAGATCCTTAAATGTAATTGTTAAAATTTGTGTTCTAAACAGAGCTCCTCCCTCTTTTTCTCTAGAGCCAAAGTTGCCTGAAACCAACACAGGACTAAGAAGGATGAGTTGAGCTGAGAACAAAGCCAGGCTAAAAGCTTTGTTTTGCTTCAGCCAAGTGGTCACCAGTAAGTGTGTGTTTGTGTGTGTATACATACAAGTCAGTGCTCGCACAGTCCACACAGACTCTTGCCCCGTAAACCCTCATGGGCATTGTCATGATGTAATGCTATTAATTCTCTGCTTATATCATCAGCTATTGTGCAGAAGAACCATGCACGGCTTTGTGCTTCAACAAGTGGTGGGTTTTGAGTGTTCAGGCTCGAGTGTAGTTAAGTAGTAGTGGTTGTGGTGGTAATAATAGTACTAGACAAATAAATAGTGCCTTAACTAGTAGAACTGATAATAGCATATAGGGCTCAGCAATATGTTATTATAAGTTATTCTATTATTCTTATTAGGTTAATTTATTTTGAAGTAACATAAATACTTTGTTAACACTGGACAGGCAGAACTTCAAGAAGAAAATATGACCAAGTTTTTTGTAAACCTACGTGACCCATGCAATTACATTTTGGATGTTATGTTGTTGTCTGGAACTTCTTCTGTTTGCACCATTTGCAATCCGACCAGCACAGCTAATTGTATTACCAAGTCAAGAATGATGCTGCTGATATGAATGCCAACACACAAACATCACCCAATTAGTGCATGGTCTTAAGATGGTTGGACTTTGTATGTTTGTTTTTTAACCCTAGATGAAGACCACCGCTGTGAGGGACAAGCTATTAGCAAGACGTCAACAACATAAGTGCCTGGAGGTAAGCATTCCCCTCCTGTTCTTTTGGTTAGGCACACAAATGTTATCAGTAAACAGGATAAGTTAAGTTTACTCCTATAAACAAATCTTTACTGGGGGGAGAATTTGAGGATTACTGAAAGTGGAGAGGGTCTTGGTGAAGATTGAGGTGGTAGTGGTGGGGGAGGGGGTGGAGAGAGAGAAGGAGAGAGGGAGAGAGAAGGCTTGAATGAATGAGAGTTTTTTGCTTCTTGCAAAGTCCAGCTGGGCAGAGGGGCCATTGGAGCACAATAAGCTCAACCAACTAACAAACTAATGGCCTGCCCCCTCCCAGAGCACGACACACACACATAGGGAAAATTGCAGCGACTGGTGAATGGAGGGAGCTTGTTAGGAGGAGAGGATAGGGAAGCATGGAGGGGCTAGATTTGGGGCTGTGCAGAAGTAGAAAAAAAGCAGAGGAAATGAGAGCAAGACGGATAAAAGCCTGGTGGAGAGTGGAGGAATATAGCAAAAAGGAGATTTGGACCCCCAACCAGTTTGATGCCGGGACTGATCGGATTGATCTTAGAAGTTTTCTTGTTAGTATCAGGCACAGAGTGAAGTGGGTGAAGATATTTACTGACCAAATTTGGCAGTGTTGGGCTGCTATGGCTATTTAGGTTAAAGGTGCATTATGTAACTTTTATGGTGGAGGTCTCTGCTGTTCACTGCTCTCAATGGGGATGTTATTGTATGTATGTATTTTTGAGCAATGCTATGTAAATAAGTTTAATACTATTTTGTGGAGAATTAAAGTGGCTCAAATATAATGCTCTCTGTGAATTTGTTGCTAAAGTGTTCACAGAGAGGTCTTCTTTCAGCATAATTCTTACCTTAATTTGTATACTAGCAGTATTATAAAAACTCATAGCATAGTAGAAATATTTATAGCAGATTAATTGACCAAAAATAATAATTTGCTGAAGGCCTGTTTCACAAACAGTAAAAAGTTGCATAATATAATAAAAAGTGAGTTTTCAGGTTTGGACTTTGGACTTAATATTATCACTGGCATAAAATACATTTATAAATGCTATATTATCATGTACTCATACTGAAAGTTTACTATAGCTTGTTAAAATGCATTC
Organism: Periophthalmodon schlosseri; assembly: GCA_000787095.1. Lineage (NCBI taxonomy): Eukaryota > Metazoa > Chordata > Actinopteri > Gobiiformes > Gobiidae > Periophthalmodon > Periophthalmodon schlosseri. The sequence goes on from KN469260.1 coordinate 41,978, forward strand.
ACTACTGCTACTTCAAGTTAATGTTTTATAGGGCACTGAAGATTATTTTGAAGGAAAAGTATACAGCCACTTGAGTCTCTGGTAATGTCACCCATATCTATTTGTTACCTAGAGAGCCTGCAGTCAGATTTGTGTTGTTTGGTGAGTACACATGTCTTGTGTGCTAGCAGAGCTTTACAGAAACCAGTGTACTACTGTAAGCTAATGGGAGTCGTCTGGCACCCAGCAAACTCTGATTCCAATGTAAACACAGGGAAAAAGGAAGTTTAATGGCATTAAATTAGGTAGGCGAAGTAATGTCATTATTTTGTATCAGTCAGTTGTATTTATTCTTTCAGCTGTAATCTAAAGCAACAAACCAGAAATACCAAACTCGCTTAAACTTTAGCTTTGGGTTATAATGTCAATATATAGTGGTTTACCATATAGAAAGCCATTAACTGATAAGAAAAAGTTCACAGTAGCATGTATGCTTACATGTAGGCTGATAAAGCTTACGACATGCTCTTCAGTGATACAGGGCCATAACCATACTCTGACCTTAACCAGGGTGTGTTCACATTTGTGCTGTTTGAGCCAAGTTCACTTGGTCCTGTTCTATTCCTGGTTTAGCCTCGGTCTTGTCCAGGTTCAGTTCAGAGTTTAGTCCCAGTTGAATGCCAATGCTGATGGTGTGTGTGTGTGTGTGTTCACTTTAAAATAATATAGTGTTTTGTTATAAATTAATAATCGCTATGGCAACGATCCTAAGTTTTCATTATTCTGAAGTAGGACTGGGCGATATGGCCAAAAAATAAAATCTCGATTTTTTGCACACACTGGACAATTATGATTTTTTTTAAGAAACTGTAAACTACCTTAAATTACATTTGTAGACATTTAATCTCATTTTAATAGTTTAAATTAGAATGATTTTTTTTTTTGCAGTGCCAATTTTTAATTGCACAATAATCCTGCTTTGCAAGTAAAAAATCTGGAATAAACTTGTTTCATAATAATCCTCGATTTCACCATTTAGCATTTTTTCCAAATCTTGATGATTAAAAATACAAATTAATTCGATTATTTGCCCAGCCCCATTCTGAAGCCCATGGTTATGCTCAATGATAACTTACATGTTTATTTAGAAGTATTTTTGACCTTGGTTAGTGGAAACGTAAATAGTAGTAGTAAGAGGAGCAGTAACGTTCTAAACAATAGCAGGAATCATACTTTCCAACTTTAAAAATAAGTACTAAGACTGACTTATGTGTTGCATGTTAGCTTTAATCAGATGCCCTACATAAAAACACAGACGTTGACGGTTCAGTGCATTTATGTCAGTTGGCAGAAGTTGAGACATCAGAATAACAAGAAAAAAAAACGTTTGTCTGATGTTGCAGAGATAGTGCCGGTTCCCATTTGGTTTTAACTGAATGCAACTGTATCTGTGGGCATGCCACGCCACAAGAACTGTACGGAGGAGGGGCTGTGTGTCACTGGGCTTTTATCATGCTGTGAGGACGTGACTGTTTTTCTCACTGTTGTCATATTACACTCTGAATGAATGAACTAGAGCAGACATAACCCAGGGCTGAGCCAAACACAAGCTCCCAGAACTAACTGAACCATTAGAGCACATGTTGCCAGCACTGGGAATTTTGTCTATAGGTTTGCACAATATATCGCAGTTGGATCGAATTTTCAATTTGAGCTGGCACAATTAGGCCTATCAAATGTTTCATTTATTCAAATATAATGTCTTTTTTATAGACTTGAAAAATCTTGTTGTGCCTGTAGGTTAGACTTCTACAAACATATTCTGAAATTGTTGGATTAATTTAGCAGTTTAGGTAATGATCCTGGAGTTGTTTACAATGTGCAATCTGAGCAGAATCCTACCTTTTAAACATAAATCACAATTTTATTCAGTGCATAAATATCCATATAGGTTAACTCAAATATCAAATTCATTATAATTGTTTCAGTCTGGAATTTCACTTGTAATGTTATGTATTCAGTGTTTTGACATATGCCACTTGTAATTCTTATTCTGCTCAATCAGTAGTGTCTCATTCAGCAGAATAAGCATGCCCTTTATGTCTGTTTTTATTTTATTTTATTTTTCTTTCACAGTGAGTACTGCACTTCGAACAGTTGCTGGGATTGGCTGCACCTGTATCCTGGGGTAAGATTATGAATGAATGACAGAACAGTAAGGCAACAGTTGTTACACAAACTTACACAAATAGTATTGATTTAGCAACCCGTAAGCCGTAAATGTTTGATTTAAGAAAAGGAAAGCCAAAACTCTAGCAGTATAACGCTTGTTCTACCTGTAATCTGACGTGAAAATATCCAAAGAAGCATATTTTAAAAACAACAAACTTTAAAAACAACACAAAATTCTTATTATTACTGTTATTGCTGCCACTTCTCCTAACAATTAATTGCTATTTTAAAACGACACATAACACAGATTCTCCCAGTTTCTATCTGTACACATTCTCACAAAAAAAACGTACAGACTTTCATCCACCCTTCTGCCAGCTTGTGTATGTGAGCCTGTTGAGAGTGTAGTGATGAAGTGAAGTCATTCCAGCACAGCCCTTTACACACAGGCCTGTTCAGATAAGAGGCTACTATTACAAGTGAAATAAAGAGGCGAGGAGGGGGGCGGGGGAGGAGCGGCTACAGACCTGGAGAACATCTGCTCCTCTCTTCCTCCCCACCCTGCCCCCTCCCTCACAGTGAACAACAGCACAATGTACCCCCTACCCCATTTGCCCTGTGTGCGCATTTGTGCTTCCAGGCACAGGCAGCCAGCACACGGACACATTTGAGAACAGTTTTGTGAATGGAAGGTTCTTCTGTATGGGTAGAGAGTAGCATGGGAATTACATTAAATTAAACAGAAATCGACCACATTGTAAGTACCAGAGGAGTGAGGACCACCGCCAAGACATTGTAATTCTAGTTGGAAAGATTGTAATCTGCCAAATATACATTAAATGAAATTATTCCTTAGACTGATTATGCCCTTTTTGGAGACTATATCATTGATTCATGAGTTCTGTTGGAATTTCTACATGGCAAAACATCAACTCTTTCTTCATACATTTTTATTTTAAATAAGGCAATTCAAACTAGAAATATAACATTACAATTAGTTAATACATGTCTTGACAATGATTTTTTTTCTGAACTAGAGCATATTAGGGTAAATCCAAGCTCTTGGTGAGGTAGCGCCTGTATTCATTTGCCATAGTTGTCAAGTCTGCATCCTCATTGCGACTTTGAGGTTCTTCTTTTGGAAAGTCGCATGCAAATTTTGAGAGTCGCGGGTTGCATTTTTTTTAGTTTGCTCTGACAAATTTATGCCATTGACACAATAACCCAAGAGGAGATTTAAACCACAAAAACTATTCTAAATGTACTATTTTTGTTAAAAAAAAATAAGAGCTGCAACAAATAGGTGAATGAAACACTTTAGTCGTTAGTTTGGATCTGTACTGAGTCATAGAAGTTATTCATTCAACCTTTTACGGCTTAAATCTTATCATATAGTCAAAAAATAACAAAAGATTTCCCAGTAGTGCAAAGAAACAGTCCACGTGATAAATATTGACCCCAAAAATATATTGTGCCAACTTTCATATACTGAACGATAAGTTGATATAGTAATTATCATGACAGGCCCACTTTCACATTATAAAAAAGTGTTTTTTTTTTACTTTTTAAAGTTCTGTTTCATGTTAATGGACTCACTAAAGATGGCCATATACAGTCGATAGAAATGACTGAAATACAAGCTGTTAATGTTTTAAAGTTATTATTGAGGTTAAATATGCTAATACAAATATGCACATCTCATTAGTTATCTGTTACACACAATGTTTAACTAGTTGTTTCTATTTGGGGCTTTTTATATGGCTTGGGTCACTTGTTTTGGGCTTTTTTTTTTAGTTTGGTCATTTGTTGCTCCCTAAAAATCTTTCAAACTTGCTTACTTGATGATTCCAGTATTGGCACTTGACATACAATATACAAAACAAAAAAAATAAAAATCTAAGTACATACACTCAACTAACTCTGTTTACTTTTTTAATAGGATGTTTTGTGTGTGTATTTTTACATCCATAAGCCTTGACTTTTATCTGTTACTTTTAAAATCTAGAGAAACAGTTTTAACCAAAAATGTGTGGTCAAAGACAACAAACTTTATTAGCTGGTTTATAACAGCAAATTGCAGGACAGGAAGTTGAATGTTTCCTTTTGCATCTTAATAATGCCAAGGAAGTAAAACTAAGGAGTAATGGAGGTACTGTTTTAGGGCCTTGTAGCTTTGCATAAGAAGCTAGAGTCTTTTAAATACTCCACTGGAGTGAATAGGGACAACGCAGCCACATCTGCCACAAAGATACAAGATGGTTTGAAATGCAAGTCCTAAATGAGACAGTCCAGTGCTTTTGGGGGACAAAAAGTACAGTTAAGTCACAAAGAACGCATTTGTTAAATGCTTTGGGTAACTGATATTACCACTATTATGCTGCTGATCAAAGGGGGAATCTTTACTGAATGAAAAACTAATTGTCAAGTTTGTAAAAGTTAAAAACCCATTAATCACATTCATCATTGTCTATATACGGATCCCTTGTGGCTGCAGCTATTGGGGGTCAGTGGTGCATTAATTCATGCATTTATTTCTTGCTGACGCAATGCAAAAACTAGGTCAAGCAATCAAAACGTCTTTGAACGACAAACACTCAGAATGGATGGATCATACTTTTTTAATTGAGTCAAATTGGCCATAAATATCAGTCAGTTTTTTTAAGATTAATTTAACCAAGACATAATCAAGACCTAATCCAATTGAATCACTTTACCTGAAAAAAATATCTTAAAATTAGAAATGAAATCAAAAATCAGTACTTAATTTCCAAATATTCAGTACATCTCCAGACAAGGATTCTCCCAATGTTATGGTACCGCAGTTTGAGAACCCATGGAAGGGCCTTCATCCCTGATGATTATGCTAATCCATGGTTAGTTAGTGTGTGAATAGGAGTGATACCGGAGTGACTGTGCTGGAATGTCTGTATGCGCATAAATACATAACAACTATGACTCCGCGCTTTGGTTTCCTCACGTGCACTCAAAAGCCACTAGCATCCAGGAGCACTGCACAGTGGGGTTCTACATGCAGGGCAAAGGCCGTCACCCGACCTACGACCTTTAACTCCTCCCCCCTGCCCGCCCCCCCATGCCCTCCGCTCTCCTTCACTGGAATTCACTCCTGCGGATTCAATTAGAAAAGCAAGACAGGAGAAAAGAAGTTGGCTTCAAAACAAGATAACAGTGACAAATGTCCCATAGCACATGGGAGTGGAAAAACACACAATGATGTTGGTCATGCCGCTGTGGAAGGCAGGAGAAGGCATCAGGAAGGCATTTGGGGATTGCATTGTGGAAGGGTAAAGTGGTAAACAAAAGTCAGCTGTGTGCTAGTGTGGAGAGAAGGATGATGCCATTGTGATACCAGGGTATTGATAAACCGATACTCACAATACTGAACTGGATAACAAAAAATATAAAGCATCTTGGAAGCGTCTTGATGATCAGTATAACATGCACAACATAATGGGAAGCCATCATGCAAATTTCTCCATATTATCAATAGTTCAATATGTTGCCCACCTAACCCACATGTTTTGAACTCATGCAGAATTTCATATATATCGTTTATCGTTTATTGATAAGAACACATACACACAAAACATATGTAGTAATCTTTCAAACAAGAGCGTGAAGTGATATTTCTGCATTATTGTGGGTAATTTTACACTTTTCTTACACTTTTACACTTTGAACCTCAAATAATACATTTAAAGACAAGTTTTAAGTAATAGACTATGGCTAGATTATGAATTTACTCAAGCTAAGTGCTATATGTACAGATGTTTTCATAAACACTTGTTGATTCTTTCCTCCTCTCTGTCCTGCCTATAGAGCTATTCTCTGCCTTTATGCTTCCCTCTGCTGGATCAAACATTAATTGTAACATAGGCTAAACTGTACGATAATTACTTCCATTTACTTGAATAACCTTTTGAATAAACGGTGCTTCTGAACATGCAGGGCTTTTATACTGCTTTCATAGTCTTACCAATTCAACTGATGTCAGGAGATTTAAAGGTATTATGTAACTTTCTGGAAGTGTCATGTCACCTGCCCAATCCCATGGAAATTTAAAAAGAAGTTAAAACCATACTTTAGAGCATTCTCCATGGAGATCGATACATTTTATGCCATATTGTGTAAGGTTATAGCCAAAGGAACAACATTTCCATGGAAACAAGCAGGAGGAGGGCCTCAAAGTAAGGACAAAAGTTTTTTTTTTGAGGGCCTCAAGTAAGGACAAAAGTTTTTTTTTTCAGTGCAATAAACTAACATCCTATTGTTTTAGTCTTTTTTTGGCTTAAAGTTACATATTGTGGCTTTAAGTATATTTTTTTTCTTCATAGTTTCTTTGTAATGCAGTTTACATATAGTCTGATGCTAAAAGGCAGTTTGTAATTATATGAATTCATGGGTTTCAGCATTTGGTTGATACAATATTTTGTTTTAAATAGCTATTGTAATAGTCTTTCTTGTTTAGAAGCCCATGAATCGTAAATATGTTACCCCTACATCACCACAAGGAGGAACTGTTGTACCACTTTACTCCTTCCCTCTCTAGTATTGATAGATTTAACTAGTTTCCCTATTTATCATATAAGCAGGCAACATATTACTTTCAACATCAGCTGAAACATGCACAGGAAATAGGAGACAAAGGATCTGTCCAGCACATGGTGGTACACTCCAGTTCTGGAGCAGGTCCATATTATGTGTTAGGAAACAGTTCCTGGAGATCAGCAGTGCACCCAAAACAAACAAGCAGCTCTTTGTTTCAACAACAATGACCTAGGTTATACAGAATAATTCTGATGGCATAGACCTACATATGCTGCAGAGCTGAAATAATGCTGGTAAATGTGGGTACCTTCACAGGATTCTTAATAAACTCACACATATACTGATAAATTCTGTCACTCCAATAAAATGTTTATGATATTTAAGTGCAGTTAGGTACCCCTCAACCTGGGTTAGGGTTAGTATCAGTTTTTAGTATCAGTTGTAGTAACCATGGCAGCAGAGAAGAAGTAATGAGAGTAGCAGGAGCAGCAGCAGCATAGTATCCTGACATCCTGTAGTTAGTAAATTGGCAAAGCAATTGTAGATATAGTGGAAGTAGTAGTCTAGGTGTAGCGGTAATACTAGCAGCACTGTCTGTGTTCATGTTGTAGAGCTATTACAGAAAGTTATACATGTAGCATTCTTTTTATTTATTTACATTTTTTCTCTAGTAATAATTTACAGTCAGCAATCAGTAATCCCATTTGTATTTCTCTATATAGACAATGAATTAGAAAAAGAGAGACGATACCGAAGGCAGGATATATAGAGTAAAGACAGCACATAAGGACACTGCAAGCAAAATGTATCTCCTAGAGTTTGGTCTTTTGTAACAGTCACTTGCATGTTCTGGTTCATGTGGTCTCAACATTCTCCACGTGTTTCTCTGAATTATGTTACTGACTCTTGTTGAAAAACAGCACCACCTTGTGACAAAACAGTAAAATCGCAATAGGGCCAATCGCCAATAAACATTTAACAGAAACTAATTTCACCTGGTTACGCAATTGAACTAAAGCAATGCATCAGGGCTCCATGATAAACACTCTATGACATCACTGGTCTGAATTCCAGGCAAGACTCAATAAGAGACATGGGGAAATCGTGCTGACGTGACAGTCTGTTTAATCTGGCGCTGTGTTTATGTATACAGAACATTGCTGTGTGCGTATCCCATCATTATCACTGACCCTATCCCAACTCACACTCACATGACCGCAAGCAAGGTTATCCCAAACTCCATCAGACCAAAGCCCAGTTTCTTCTGTATCCTTCTGCCCCCTTTGGACTTGCTTCTGCACTGTGGTACGGCACGACAATAGTGCTTTGTGTAGGTCATTTCTTTGATAATGTATAGTTTCTTATGCAAGGCCTCATAGTATAAGTGTATACAGTACGTTATGCATCGGTTGGTGGACTGTTTCACCACTTTACCAGACATGTTGACAAAGGAATGTGCGGATGGATTGAAGACATTTTATCCATCCTATGCCTATTTTGTCCTCCAAGACAAAACAGACTTCTTCTGCTTGTTTTAAGGCAATTTAGATGGGAAAGGTGTTCCAAATAAAGCCCCTCTTCTTTCAACACACAATGCATATTTCTAATTGGCTATGTTCACACTTACACACACTAGGGTTGTCAGAAGTATCCAAAATCAGATCCTAATCAATACTAAAACTAGTATTGAGCGTTTGATCAAGTATTGATACTAAAAAGTCACATTCACTGGACAGAAATGAACCTTTTCTCAATATCTTTAGAATGATCTTGAGCTGTAGCAGAACAAGTATAAGACACATAGACTAGTACACGCCCATGGACCACTATGGAACCTACCTGGACGACTCAGGGATTACACAGATATAAGACCACATGGGAAGAAGAATGGAAAGAAAGTACTGCAATGCCATGATAAAATCACATTGTATAGTGAATGCTTTTTATTATCATCGTAGTAGCGAAATCGGTATTGAAATTGAGTGTGACATTTTAGTATCGTGACAACACTAGCATACGCATCACTTAAACGCCAAAACTAAACTAGACCATGACTAAACCAGTACTAGAATAGGACTACGCCAAGTCTATGTCAGGACTAAACTAGGATCAAACCAGGACCAGAACTTGTGTAAATGCTAGAGAGAAGCATCCTGGTGTTTTATGATGACGCTACTTTCTATGCAACCTTAATTGGTCATAATTCATTGTCCATTCAGCACATTTTCCTCTAGACAGCATGTTCAGGCAGTGTTCAGACAGCGCTAACTTCCTCTCAGTAGTTTTCAAAAGTTTCCATGTTTTGCACCAGTCTGCCTGGCTGAATCATGAGAACAAGATTTCTGTGAATGCCGAAATGCAAATTAGATTGGGTTTTACTGGTGTAAAGGGTTACCCAGTATAATGCAAAAGTGGCATTATAAGGTATTTGTAGATATTCTCATAACGCTACACAGTCATATCAGATAAGCCTCAGCAGTTTTGATGTCTGCATGAGCTATCACATCGGCCACATATGACGAGAGATATAACGTTATTTATTTTCCCATTCAGAAAACAAAAATATTATGTTGCCTTGTAAATGTAGTGTATGTCATATTAAAATATGTGAAAAAATCAAAATAAATCAGTGAATTAATGTAAAGACAAAATGTTTTTAATGTCTTCTCAGCTCCTTTGTTTTCTATGGCTTCATCTGGCAAAATCCTATCTCTTTTCAGTGAGATTTTTGTGGCAGCTGTTTAAAACGCAACACTATAATACTATCATTCACCTGCATAACATGTATTTTATCTAAAACCTCAAAAATTCCTTTTTCTTTCCTGTAGATTGTAGCATTTTTGTGGACAGTTACGACTCGTATCAAAAGCAAATATTTACTAGTGACGAACCGTGTTATCCTGAGAATTAATATTCCAATTTACAACCAACCTTACAAACAACCTTATGGTACGTAGATATATTTTATATGTATTTTAACTATAGCTGCAAAAAGTTTGGGTGTTTTTTTGCTGTTGAAAGGGCTTAAATATAAGTTGTGGCAACTTTGTGGACCCAATCGCCGATTTTCAGCATTTGTGAATGTTCAGTTTGACAGTGAATTACCTATCGTTGTGCAGCTCAGGCCGTCCATCTGAAATGATGACATCAAATTCTACAATGTCCTGACTGCAACCTATTTGAATTGTAATGTTTGAGGAGGATGATGTCAGTGTTGTTGTGTGTAAATGTCTCTAGGTGATGTGATTCTTTCTCTAACGGGCCCTCTCCTCTAATGTAAACATGATGTCATATGGCCCAGAGACTTTACATTCTCCAGAGAACAAACAGCACTGCAGTGGAGAGATGGCACGGTTCTGCGAACAACCGCCGCCTCCGAATTCCCCCGCGCACTTCTGTCCCATATTAAAACCGTGTGTCCTTAGTGGCCCAAAAAATTAGCGTCATTACATTCACTACTTCCTTGTTTTGTGATGGGTGTTTGTATATGTAAACAACCACAATAAACTAATCATTTCCTTAAATTTGAGGTGAGGCTCAGTCATAACTGGACAGTAACTTGACACCAGTGCTTTTGACTGTTGGACTGTTCAGTGAAAGTATTTATAGAAAAATCTTAATGTTAGAGGGGGCAAAAGACTAACCTAAACTATATAAAGCACAGTATAGATAGTAAATATTGTTTTAGTACGTGTTATTGCTTGACTTTTAACACAGTTGGATCCAGTATTTAGAGATTACATATCAGATGCAGTGTTGTCATATATGCCAGTAACTGTAGCTTTACTGTAGTCATTTACATGAACTGCACATATAATCACACAAGGTGAAAATTGTCATGTAGAGCACTGGTATTTTTAGTTTCAAGGATATCACTTAAAAAAAAAAAAAAAAAAAAGTAAAATTGTGAATATATAATAATTATAATAATAATACTCATAATAATACTCATAATAATACTCATAATCATAATCATAATAATCATAATGATACAGAAACTGGTTGCAGCTCATCAGCATAGCTACTTTAAATTCCAGTATGTTACACTGTTAACTATAGGTAGGGGATATATTCAAAAATGGATACTATTGTAAGTTCTATTTTGGAGATTTGCAAAATTATAAAATAAAGTGTATTGTCTAGAGTAGTAAAAAGAGCTGACACTTGAAATGTACAGTATTACTCACTGCTGTTTTTGTTACGTTAGACTCCCATCCTTTTTCACATAACCCAAGAGGCGAAAGGGTCCCCGTTTAGACTGTATTATTTATTATTACTACTCAGTCAAAATATTTTAATGTGGATATTCAGGAATGTTATCAAACCTCTTAAACGCCAAGCCTTCATCCTTCTCAAACTTCCTCTTTGTCACTTTTCCGTGATGCTTATTTTGACAAGGCCCGAATTCTGCTGCTCTATGCACTACTCTGCACTACTCTGGTGTCAGTCTGGTATGTATTCCTGGGAGGGCAGCCAAGGGTAAACACACACACTCCATACTCATGCCTTTCCTTTCAATAACCGACCACAGCATACTCACGCGCACACACACACACACACACACACACAAACCTCTGCTGCTTAAACTTCATTCTCTGCCCACCTGTTTAAACACTGCAGTATATGCATATGCCCGCGTAACAGAGGCCCTTTGTGCAATGGCCGGCTCCGAGTGTGCTGTGTCATGAATTGGTTCTGATTTTAGCCCTGGACTAAAACCACTCGAGCTGAAATAACATGGACTAAAGGAAAACAGCTGAGCGACAATATACCGCCCCCTCAGCGCTGAAGTCTTTGAGCTCCGAGTGGGGTAGATGTGGGGGTCTTGAAAGCAGAGAGCATAAAATAAAATGAAAATGTGAAGAATACGTATTATAAATAAAAGATTGATCCTACTCATTCACTGATTAACATTCTAGAGCTTAGAGGGGCCAATATGTGTCCTTAAAAAAAGAAAAAAAAACTTTTTCAGACTGGAGTAACAAAGTACTTCTCAGTAGTGCATTTCACAGTACTGAAAGCAAATGAATACATAAAAACCATATATCAGACAGAGTACATAGAAACTGATCGATCCTGCTACATACAGTTGCCCAGTGAATGGAAAAAAGTCAGGAATGTAACTGTTATGCAACCCTGCAAATACACTCAATATGAACTTTTCTTTTAATGTGAGTCAAAAGTCTTGAATAAAACAACTGTGGATGAATTTCACTTAAACATGCCGTATAAAACTGTGTTGTTGTTGTTGTTGTTGTTTATCGTAGAGCCCTGGGTAGTTTACAGAGAATGGTTATGAGGAGAACATGCTCACTCCACCCAAAAAGATCGGGACGTGGCCCAAGGACCCAGAACCCGTTGGCTGGGAGGTAAGAGCAAACAGCCCTATTACTACACACACAATGACCTATGACCCACTGTGGCTGGTCTCATGTTTGTTAAGACATTTATATGATTGGATAACTAAAAACCAAACCTGGACTCAACTATCTTCATAAAGTAGTTAGGGTAGCACATCCTCATTATTAGGCAGTGGTATTCTGCTCTTACTGAATTCCTTATTAAGTAAGAAGCCATTGAAAGCGGAAGTGTGGAGTGTAAAAGGAGAAGTGCTATCACGAAGCGGAAGCGTGCTGTTAACATGCACTGGGCCAGGCCTGTTGTGAAAGATCTGTTTAAGAACACAAACAGATGTGAAACTGTCTGAGGGAGTTTCTGCTGCTGCCCAACGTTAACACACACGTACATACATGCACATATACACAACACCTCCGTCAGCCATTTCAACCACGACACGGGTTGTCATGGTGATTGGTAAATAAATGTACCATATATCGTCCAACCTTATCATGGCCATTGACCTTTTGGTTAGAAGCATAGAGTAAATATGGTATAACTACTCGCATGTTTTTAAGGGAAAAGTGTCCTGCAGCAGTTGAGACAAATTAGTAACTAGGATGGACATTAATAATAATAATAATAATAGTTTTTTGACCTCTTGTGGAAACATGTCTTTGAAGGTTTGCCTTTTAAAGCACACAGGAAGCTCTGTGGCTGAAGTGCTCTAAATAAAATGCCCAAGGTGTTGAAATTAACCATTGTCATTTCCTTAGACCTGATAAGCGCTTTGGCGGGGGTCTTCAAATGACGTGTGCGACCGCATATACGGAGTGTTGCCATATTTCACTTTCACACATCTTGCCCGAGTCCACAGCCCCCTCTGTCTAGTCCTTCCTCTGTTCCATGATTGCATTTAGTCAAAGCAAAGACAATCAGAATTCAGTTGTTGTCATGGTGAATAGAAATGTACCAGGGTGACGATAGTTGAGGCGAAGTATATATTTTAGTTCCAGACAACAGGTCACACTTGCCAGTTCTGCTTCTCTACTTTCACTTCTTGTTTTGGAAATGAGGAAGAACACCAGCTTTAGCTGATCCATTAGGAACACGATGTACAAATATGAATACGAGGCACACGAGCTTGATCACGTTAAAATCCAATTTCATTAGAATGGCCTACAGTAGTAGAGTAGAGTAGAGTATGGAGGAAGATTACATGTCTTCATATTGAGGCTTTATGTTTAATTGTTTTGATCTGATTTTTATTGTCTTAAAAAACTTGAAAAACAAGTTCATTTTCAACAGATTTGCTGCGGTTCAGACTTCTAACTTTGTTGATGCATTCTTAGCATCATAACTATTCACAGTGATGAGTTTATAAGTGCTTTTCACAACTTGCAGAAGCCAGTCACAGTTATGCTATAATAACAACTAGCATGCTAATAGTGCACCAGGGTTACCTCTAGATTCGCTTCATAATTAGATGCAGACAGCACACTGTCTCATTTTGACCCTAAGAGATTATTTTACAATATACCTGTACTGGGACACAAACATTTGTTGCTATGGTACCACTGTTGTTATATTTTATGTTAAAACTCAAAAGCTCACTTTACATGTAATATAATGCTAATAAAGCTGCCATTTAAAGCTCTACTTTATAAATATCAGGATGAATAAGAAATGATGCACATACATTGTTGTACTTTTACTTTTAAATCCATATTACATTCATCATAGCTGAAAGTAAAAGTGGTGAAACGGCAGTGAAAGGAAAAGAGAAGTGCTCCACTAGCCTGCTGTTATTGTTGGTACAGGGCAGGGGCTTTATAGGGATTTTTTGCTACCTCTTAACTTCACCTCGTGTCCCCTCCCCCGTTCCTTTGAGTGCGTCACACTTAGCAGCGTTTGGCGCAGGAGCAGTACAGCGGGAGGGAGACAGAGGAGGAGGAGGCAGGCCCCACTGACTTCTGCCACCAAGGAATGCAGTGGAGAGAGAGAATATGGCTATAAAAGGCCCGCACTTCCACTCGGCCGCTGTGATGTCACTGCACAAATATTTCCTCCTTCCTTCCCTTCCAGCGCTCTCTTACTGACGCGGCGGTTTCTCCCTAATTTCTTCTGAGTTCTCCCTCCTACGCTAATCTAGGACAGAAGTAAAAGTTTGTGTTTTGGTGTGCGGGTGAAACGAACTAGGCCAAGGATACTGTTGCGTATGTAAACATTCAAATAGAGGCCTCATTGTACTTTATTCAGCCTTGCAAAAGCGTGCAATCCTTACGAGAATCTGCTGCCTATGCATTAGTCTGAGCTGTGCACTCCCAACACTAAATAGTCAAGGTTTCACAAGATATTAGCTACTTTTTACTTTGCAAAGGACAAATTTTACCTTAATCGCAATCTAATCATTTCAAATTGTCTATGATAAGCTTGTGGCTTTTTAGTCTGCAGTCGATCCTGTCAGTAAAAGCATGTGTTTTGGAGCAGAGTTCAGACATTGGAGGAATAAATTATGTTTAATGGCACATCTGTTATGTTTCTGACTGTTCTAAAAATCAATTTTGAAAGACATTTTATTTATTTTTAAAAGGGGGAGCCGGGCCATTCCTGTTAGCATTCCATACTGTGCTATGTCCTTGGGCAAAACACTTCACCCACCATGCCTGTGTAAATGTGCACAGATTCCCCTCTACTTTTAAAAGATTTTGTACCTCGTGTTTTGCTGCTATGTGGCTCAGTGGTAGAGCCACAGTGCATATATGGCATCATCTTGTCTTCAGTCTTCAGTTCTTCATATCCTCCCACTTACAATAGTCTGGCTCTCTCCTTGCTTTCCAACTCTTCCTGTCAATTAAAGCCTGACTATGGTTGATAATGTCTGTTTTAGCTGGAGCATTAGCATCTGAATTGGAGCTTTGCTGGTTTACCTCTCAACAAGAAAGCTATAGCTAGTTTTATCTACTACTAAGAATATCCGTTCACTGTTTCTTCCAAACCTCTAGCATACGTCATACCCGGGCCTGTAACCCAGTTAGTTGAATTGTTTATGTGGATAGAACAAAATATTCTTTGGTGCTCCGATCCTAGCATTCCAAAGTGTATTATCCCATTGTTTATTGACTCCTTTCTCCAAAGTTTCCTAGTGACCTAGTTAGCAAATCAGAAGTTACATAAGGATCTTCGTCACTCCTCCGGGGCCTGACGAAGGTTTGGGGTTAAAAGATTACTCAGCCTAATCTAATGCCTAATCTGCAGGTTGTGACAGACCCTGTGGGAAACCAGGAGGCAGCGAGAGAGACAGGAGTGGAAAAGAACTAATTGGTACTTTTGCTTGTACATTTTTAGAAGAAAATGTACTTTGTTGCACTTTGCAAATATACCTTATTAGTCATCCTGTACAAAGGTGTATTTTTAGTAATAACTTGGTGATTTGCATGTTCAAACAGTAGTAGGAGGAAGAGTATCAGTATATAAATAATAACACAGAACAAGAGTGATAGTAAATAGGCCTACCGGAAGTGCATTTAAATGGGTGTGTTTTGTGAGAACCAATTTGTACTGAGTATCCCTGTAGTGGCATGATGATGCAGTGAGTTGTGTGATGGGGGTAGAAGTAGCACTAATAGTTGTAGTAATTGTTGTAGTAGTTCTAATAGTACTAGTATTTGGTTGTGCATTTGAGGTTAAAAAGTATTTGCTCCAGTGTAATCAAGTGAGTACTGTTCAAATAGCCATGCACAAATGAATGTAGCAGTACCAACAGTAGAACATTACAGTTTCAGTAGTTTCAATAGAACTAAAAATTTGTAATAATTATGTGTTGTCATGACAGCAATAACACCAATTAGCGAGCCTATTTTACATCTCAAAATGTAAACTTCAACCGAAATCCTTTCAACTTCTTACATTGTCATATAAAAATGACTTTTCCTTGAGAACTATATATGGTATAAGCAAGTAGAGACTGCAGAAGAATCAGATGAGTGCAAACACGTCGAGGTTTCTTTGTGCTCCGGGCTAAAAACAACAGGCCTGACTAGCTAATCCTGCAGCTGAGATTTGAACATTTCTCATGATCCCCCACGTCTTGCTGGTTAAACCCTGTTCACATTAACTTGTTTTGACAATCATTAACTCTGGTGTACTGCTTTTTAACCCTGGATTAGTCCTTGTATATAATGATCTTACAGCGGCCACTCCCGTCTTTACCCTCTCCCTATCTCTGCATTTATGATATGTGGCCCGACCTGTTTTGTCCTCTTCGCTATTGCTCAAGCCACTTTGGATAAGACCGCATTGTGTGTGTGTGTTGCAGTGCGAAGATCATGTGACTCCAGGGAAAGGCAATAGCAGCTTTGTGGTTGATAATTAAAAGTTGCACACAGTGACCCATGGCTCTGGGCTGTCCAAGGGCATAAGTGTAGCATAATTCAACACCGCCTTTACGAACTGTTTGTGGACTTCTAGGAAAATCAAATCAATATTATTACTAGGTCTTTCTTTACATTTTTCTTAACTCCAAGGCGACTTTGTTAAAATTGCCTTTGACTTTTAACACAGCCTGAAAGCAAAATACAATGATCACTTAATCTCAGTTTTTCTTATATCGTTAATATCTAAGTGAACTTTACAATTTGGTGACCTATTAGTATTATCTTTCTTATTTAGTACTAACTAGTACAACAAAATTGCTCTACTACTTTAATGAACACATGATAAGATTAAACCTTTATTTGTCCCACAAAGGGGAAATTACTGTGTTGCAACACAAAGGTCAAGAATAGCAGGGAAATAGGAACATGCAATCAAAATCAAGATCAAGATAATTTATACTATAAACATTTACAACAGACAAAAACACCTCATTGTGCCAGCAGAGTAAGGCTACAAAACTTTGCACATTAAGTGGTTATAGCCATGGTTATGTACAGCGCAGCATATGGACAAGAATAAAAGCAGTTAAAGTGACTTCAGTATATTACAGTAAATAGTATTAAGTAGCTATAATAACTATGGATTATCTACACACAGTTATTCTTTTGCTATAACATGCGGGCCATTGATTCAAAATGGCTGCATAGGTTAACAGGTCTCCTCTCATAGAGTTAATATTTGTCAACACACAAACTCAACTCCTCCCTCTTCTGTCCTCCATGTTTACACGGCGTGGTCATTGTCCATTTCCATAGCAACCCGCTCTTCTCTCAAGCCAAGTGGGCACAAGGTTGTTTCTCCTTTTTCATGCATTCACAGTGGTTGCCATAGCTGCACAACATACTGTATGAAAGACTCTGTATTCTTTTGAGAGCACAAAATATCTATGTTCGCATCTCCTTTTAACTCAGTTTTATTTTATAATTATTTCATAGTTACAAAATACACTGATTGAAGTAGTAAAAGTGCTTTACATATTTCTCGGTTTATTTCTTAATAACGTTGTGCATAAACTAGGTTTTGATAGTCATAAGTCACTTAAGAGCCAACCACATGACTTGACCAGATGAACCAGGGAATCTGATCAAACTTATTTATCAGATTTAGAAAATACAAGATGACTCATTTGTACAACCGCAATTGCTTAAAAACACAAATACGTGAATAAAAATGGTCATCTTTTAAAATGTTTACTTGTATCTTGTCTAGAAATCATTTGCATGTGACAGCTGTGCTGTCCTACACTAGCTGATGCTGCTCGCTTAACACCACATCCCACTGACAGTTTCAAAAAGGAATCGGAACAGTCTATTTAAAAGCACTTCTGCTTTACAAGTCGCCACTGTTCATCCAAATATGTTTCAATAACTGTCATTGTTTAGTAACTGGCACATATGCACATTTCTGTTCTCTTTCATGCAGACAAAACCATAATCCGGAAATCCCCACTTTTCATTGCCATTGTGTGCCTGACTAAAAGCAGGTATCAGGTGAGCTATTACAAGGTGTCACGTGCTCTAGGGCTGGGACAGCAATGACTTGACCTGTTTCAGTTCTCTGATATCAGTGTGCCCATTTTAAACACATCTTCCATCCACAATTCATCTTTATGTGCTTAAAATGTTCAAGGAAGTTCTTAACTTCTTGGGACACTTATTGAGCAGCCGCTATGAACTTTGGACCTGGTAATCAACTTAGATTACTGGAAAATCTGGCGGGTGGTTGGGACTGATAGTGGTGTGTACGTGCAGGTTTCATATTGTGAGGTAACCTGGATGGGAGTGTATACATAACATGATGACTGTGTGCTATTAAACACTGTAGGTAGGACACATTTTTTTTAAGCTGTCAAGATATTGTCATGTGAATAAGGGGGCAGGGGTGCGGGGATGAGTACATAGACAGATAGATTTGGAGTAAAGGGGCATGGATGTTACAAAACACTATTTTTTAGGCAATATAATGATATTTTAATGCACAATAAATGTAATAGTAATGCTAGTTCTGACATAGATCAAGCCCACTCAAAAACTATTCAGGTAATGCTTTATTTTTTTCAGTGTCAATACAAATGAGTATTGAGTTTCAGTACTATTGTCTTAATATCAAGTAGTATCTGGTATCAAGACAACTCATATAGAGGCAGGATATAATGGCATTCTAGGGAAAACATTTTGAAATATTTAACATACAAATTCTTAACTAATGTTGGAAACTTTGTTGAACATGTAGTAGTGATGCAGCCTTGATGGTTATGCCAGGTAATGTCAGTTACTTTTTACAAGTTATTTATTATATTAATTAACTGGAGAAGTTATGGAGTAATGCAATGTGACCTTTGTCCCTCTAACACTGTGTAATGAGTGCTGTTAGGCCTGTCATGATAATTACTATATTGACTTATTGTTCAGTATATAAAAGCTGGAACAATATATTTGGGGGCTCAGTTTTTATTGTGTCACATTTTCTTTGTGGGGAGATTTTTGTTACTTTAGCTGTATTACGATGGAATTTGAGCTGTAGATGGTTGAATAAATAACTTCTATGGCTAATTATTGGTCCATTCTGCTGTATTTGTTGCAGATCAGGCCTTTAAATGATACTATCATTATACTACACTATATACTGTATCTATAGTATATTTTAAAATGGTTTACTGCTTTGTGTCAGTGGCATAAAGTAGTTTCAAGTAGTTTTGTTATATTTCTCTGTAGCAATAAATTGTGCTTCAAAATGTGTTCTCGTGACAGGCCTAAGTCTTGTAATTGCGCAAACCATTGCAACATAATGGTGTCAATGTTGATTACCCAAATAAGAATAAGACTCGAAAGATCTAGATACATCCATTTTTTTATTTAGAACATGATTTTGTCCCTTTTAGACAATTAAAAATATATAGGATTCTCTTTTTAATGCTTTTTACTCACATTGGTATTTCACAGATGTTAATATTTCTCTATAAATAAAGTACAAAATACATTTCTTCTTTAAACACAAATAAATATCATAATAAATACGTATTTAAGTTAAACATTGCAAGGCGACCATTAACCAAAGGAATACTGCAGTGTCCCTGAACTCGGTTGTCACTCTATCAGGGCACGATAAAACAGGGGTGTGCTACAAGCCAACACACCACAGAATGACAAATGTGATCATGATCAGCATAAGCACTCTTGCGTGTTCTGTAGATAGTATTTGCTTGTACCCCAGGTCGGAGGGAAACATGCACCTTTCACACACACACACACACACACACACACACACACACTCATACACACAGAGCAGTGAAGTCTGAAGCTTTGGTTGAATGCTACAGGGAGACTTGACAGTTCGTCCCATTTAAATCAGCTGTAAAGTGCATAACACAGATAAAATGGCATGGATGACACGTTTCTGGGCTGGTTAAGGCGATTAAGGCTACTGAATCAAACACTGCTCATGGCACCGAGAGTGAAAACCTGTACAAGGCACGAGTCTGTAAGGCACAAAGGTTTTTGATTATCACTACCAAAAAGCCACTTTGATCAGTACAGTCTTAGGGCAACATAGCCCCCTCAACTGGCAAGACCTGCTGCGTTAATTTATATGGAAGACCATAACAAAGGTCTTATGAGCTACACACTATCTGAAGTATAAAAATAAAGTCTGATAATAACTGGGTACTAAAATCATCATTTAGATAAATTAAGTACTTAAAGTGTTTGTGTGGACACAGTAAATAAGTGTCAGTTCGTTGTTCCCTCATTCGGATAGGGACAAGCGCTCAAAGACAATGAGCCTCTTGGTGTTTGATACGTCAAAGGTGGGAGACTCGGATCCACTGGATCCTCCGCTGCTGCTGCTGTAGCAGTCCTCCAGGGAGTCCTCGGAGGAGAAACGCTGGAGACCTGCAGCTTTCCCCAAGGCCCCTGGAGCTGGCAGCATATCCTCCCTGGTGGGGAAGGGTCTGTCATTCAGGAGGTTATTCCCATGGCCGCACACACAGCGTGAGGGCTTTGGTTCCACGATCAGAGGAATGTTGTGGATGTCCCCAGCACTGGCGCGGGTCATCTGGGGTCCAAACTGGAATGCTGAAGTTTCACGTGGAAAGGAATCGTTAAAAACTGGAGAGAGAGGATCAGCAGGAGGCGGGGACACAGAAGGGGCGCGGCTGAAGACCAGATTGGGATCATTGAAAGAGTTGGGGAATGCAGGTGGAGGTGAGCTGCGAGAGTGCAGGAAACCAGCAAAACTCAGACTTTGACGAAGCTGGTGTCGAGGATTTTGAGTGCTGGTCGCCGTGGTTACTGCCTGGCGTTGAAGCTTGGCCTGGCTACCACCAATCTTCTCCTCATGGATGAAGTGGCAACGTGAGCCGTAGGGGCAGTAGCCAAAGTTGTAGAAGGTTCTGCAAGGCTCTGTTTTGTACTTAGGGTGGCGGTACAGTCCACGCAGCTCAGCCTCCCCATGGGCAAACTGGCATTTGTTGCCATATTTGCAGCTGCCAGTTTCTTGGAAACCACGACACAGTTCAGTCTTGTAACGATTGGACGCCAGCATAGGCTGCATCTGAGCTTGGAGATTGGCAGAAGGAGCAAAGCCGGGTGGTGGAGCCACTGTGGTGGTGGGCCCTGAGGGAAAACCCTCCAAACTCTTGAGCTGCCCCAGCGTGGCCAGCAAGCTGCTGCTGTCAGTCAGGCTCATGGAGCGGTCGGGCCTGAAAGGCGGCTGTTTGGGTTTGGAGATGGGAGCCTGGCTCCAGATGTTGGACCAGATTGGGCCGTTGTCCTCATTATTAATGTCTCCTGAGCTCAGGCTGTGGCAGGGAGCTGCAAGAGGGGAGGGGGGAGAGAAGAAGGAGGC
>KN469260.1:76570-110178 GCA_000787095.1 Periophthalmodon schlosseri
AGAGCTAATTTTAGACTGATTCCCGAATACTTGTGTTACTTGTAAACACCCATGATACAACATTATCCAGTAACTCCCTAGAGGTTAAAAAACTATATTTATTTTGGTTTTAAAAATACTGATACAGATATAGTAATGAAATGTACCAACTTTCATCTGTATTCTTTTTTGTATCAGTGTGACTTGTCCCCCCACAAATCTATTTCAGGTTTTTGCTTAGTTAAGTCTTGGTCAAGTGGCAGTTATAGACTTTTGTTAGCTTGGTTCAGTTTTCATGTAAAGATGAAGGCTAAGAGACCTATCTCTTAACATATAGCCTTGAAAAGTTTGTGAATAATTTTACAATCCATACATAATGGACTAGCATACCGAATATAAATAGGATTTTTTGTGTTTCTTTGTTTGTGAATTTAAATCTAACTTGTTCTTAACTCTCACAAACCCTTTGGCATCTTGCTAATATTCCCGTTCATATTTTTTTGACAACTAGCAAAGCTTTAGAGCAGTTTTTAGGTGGAAAGGGAAAGCAGGGTGCATCATCCTTGCCAATCAGCTCTTTTCATCTGTGGGAAAAAAACAATAAAAATTGACTTGAGCCTCCGGGACAAATGCATTAGTGAGTTGAAGTGAGTTTCCCTGATCACTTTGGTTGACTGATGTTATAATAAAATTGGAAGTGGAGAAATCCCAGCTATACTTTGCGCCTGAGGTTGTTTGTACTTCCCAGATAATAAGCACTTTTGAGTCACCTGTGATTAATTCAGTAACTTAGCTCTGGTACTAGACAGACCGCAAAAGATGCCGAGATTTTAGTCCAAGGTTCATTTCAAGTTTCATATTGTAGCTTTGCAGTGCAGTTGAAACTTTTAAACCTCATCAAAAATGACTTAAGGAAACCAAAGCTCTATGAAGGAATATGTGGATAAGAAATGAATTATATATGTGTGCAAGGCCAAAAGACTGAGTAATGTTCCAGAGAGTGTTGTGGTGCGACTGGTTGGACAGGTCCTTGTGTAATAGGAGGCCATATGTGATTGATACAGCTGAGTCAGGTCTAAACGTGCTTCACAAAACGTACATTCATCATCCCAAATGCATGACATGACAAATGTCTGTGGGCCATAGGAACTAGATACTCTTACTCAAAATGAACTTGGTTTGCTCAAAAAGTCAAGTAAATTGGTCTATAAAATGACTTAAAGGTTCAGTATGTAACATTCTGGAGGTGGCTTGTTACCTGCATGAATCCATGCATATAGATATATGGATATATTCAAGTTAAAACTATACTTTATTCATTCTCCATGGAGATAGATACGTTTTATGGCACAATGTGGAATATTATAGCTAAAGGAACAACATTTCCATGGAAACAAGTAGGAGGAGACCCTCTGCCAGGCCAAATAAGAGTCAGGTTTGTGGAGTAGGGACATTGCAGTAGACAATGAAAAAGTTATATACTGTGGCTTTAAGTGATTTTAGCAATATTTGAAATCAGTAACACATATCATATGCACTAGAATGAGCAGCATTACAGTAGATTATTGTGTTCAGTAACAACCTTCATATTAAACAGTACTTTATACTGACTCTTAAAAAATGTACTTTTACTTTTAACATATTGTCTACTCTGTATACATATATATGTACGTATACCACTCTTACGTTTTGTGTGTGCTTATCCGTATTTGGCAGTGTCGAGTACTTCCTCTATGTGTGGTTTTGGAGGAATTTCTGCACTAGCTCATACATGATCTGATAACAGTACAGAAAAAAGTGCAATGCAAAATGTTTTTTGTGACAGTTGAAACTGGTGTGTGCGTCTGCGATGTTTGACAGTTGGCGTGTGTTTCCAGGTGCTCACCGCTGCTGGTTTGTAGTAAGCTGCTGAAATGTGCAGTGTGTGAGGGCCTGTCTGTTTTCTCTGCACCGTTATACATTTCTCATCCATATCCCAAACATATTTCTCAGGCTGAAGTTTCCCCCAAGCAACCCACAGTCACTCACAGAGAGAGCGAAAACAAATCACACACCTGCCTTATGCCCCAGGTCCACTACTACTACTACTACTGTGCCACTAAGGGTTGCTTGGGTTGGTTTGGTCCTGGTTTGAGCTTGGTTTGAGCCCAGTTTAGTCCTGATGTCCTGGTCTAATCCAGGTTTAGTTCCAAAGTTTAGTCTTGGTTTTAATGCGGTGTTTTACTCTGATGCTCACTCAATAGTTTTCAAAAAATATGTTTTCAAACTCACAAGAATCACACATGGACCCTGTTAAAAGTACTTTTTAATAATACTTGCTAATAAGGTAGCAAGCATTAGAAACAGTAGGTATGATGCTACACATTTACTCAGGCAAAAACTATATTGAATTATTATTAAAGCATGTTAATTGGTTAATTAAAAAGGCAAGGCGAGGCAAGGCAAGTTTATTTGTAAAGCACAATTAGTACACAAAGTAATTCAAAGTGCTTTACAGAACAAGAAATCACAATACAAACAAATCAAAACAGAAATAATCATAAATAAAATGAACATTACAAGAGAAGAGGCAGAATAAAACCCTTTCAGTCATATGCACAGCTAAACAAAACCGTTTTGAGCCTGAATTTAAACATTGCCAAAGTAGAGGCCTGTCTCACATCTTCAGGAAGACTGTTCCAGGTTTTAGCTGCATAAAACTGAAACGCTGATTCCCCATGTTTAGTCCTGACTCTGGGCACCAGCAGGAGGCCGGTCCCTGAAGTCCGGAAACCTGGTTCCCCATGTTTAGTCCTGACTCTGGGCACCAGCAGGAGGCCGGTCCCTGAAGTCCTCAGAGTGTGAGACGGTTCATATGGCACTAAAGTCTAGAAACACACTAAACTGGTGCAGTTCCCATTAGAACTGGTTTTACAATTCTGTTGTAAGGCACATGCTGGGATTAGTCCTTATTTACTTAGCAGCCTGGTGCCCTGTCCCTCGTGCATGTGTGCGTGTGTATGTGTGTGTGTCCCTGAGTTCAAGGTCGCGCAGTGTTGTCAGATGATACTGTATCGCCGTTT
Organism: Periophthalmodon schlosseri; assembly: GCA_000787095.1. Lineage (NCBI taxonomy): Eukaryota > Metazoa > Chordata > Actinopteri > Gobiiformes > Gobiidae > Periophthalmodon > Periophthalmodon schlosseri. Next base: position 79,612 of record KN469260.1, read on the forward strand.
GTCACTACCCCATTACTCAGCGGCTCAGGAGGTCCGTGTGAGTGTATGTGTGCGTGAGTGTGCGTGAGTGTGTGTGAGTGTGCCTACTACAAATAAAGCCAACTGCTCTCACGGCCACTGTCCTGCCTGAGCTCTGATATAACACTGTCGCAAAAGTAGATTCTCTTATTCAACTGGAGGTTTAAAGCTAAAACAATGTTAATATCTTAGCTTTAGATTCATATGTTATTTTACTCTAAACACAACTTGAGTATTGAGTAGGAATCATAGACTGTATAAAGAAGTGGATTAAGTGAGTGTGACGTCACCCATAGCGTCGGCTACAGTCAAATGAAGCTCACTGAGGCTAGAGCAGTTATAGGGGTGAATTTGGAGCAGAGTTTCATATTACACATATCACACATTCACAATGGCAAAATAAAAACCCCAGGATCATGTAGAGCGGGTTAATACGAACAAGATCAAAATGACAAGCCTGACAGCACCAGTTACAGAGAGAGGGGCGACAGTTTCCTAAAAGAGTGCCCATGATCACTTCCTATTTGGAACGCGGCGGCTGGCAGGTTAGCTATGTCCATTTATATATACAGTCTATGGTAGGAATCAGAAAGTATATGCAACTGAATGAGGAATGAATGAATAACAACCAAAAATAAATAGAAAGCTCTGGAAAAGGGTTTAGCAATATCTTTTATTATTAATGCAGTGGAAGAAAGAGTACTGCAAATTAATACTCAAGTAAACGTACAGTTACATGGCTAAAAATGTATTCAATTACAAGTAAAAGTACTGCTGCCAAAATTGTATTTAAGTAAAAGTAAAAAGTACTCATGAAAACCCCTACTCGTGGTACAGGTTACTAGTTCCTTTTCGTGACAATTTTAGATAAGTATAACAATCACGCTATGGAACAGCTGATGTGTACTTTATTCAGTTCACATTGTTTAAAATGTTACTAATTACAATTACATGGCTAGAATTATACTCAATTAAGTACAAGTACAGGCTTAAAAATCCACTAAAAGTACAAGTACCCCAAAAATCTTCTCAGTCACGGTAACCTGAGTATTTCTAATTGGTTACTTCCTTCCCCTGTTAATATGTGGGCTCTCCCTTGTGTCACTTTTATTGTGGCACAAGGTTTATCTGAAGCCATTGTGTTTGACATGTAAACATGAAACATTACATGGAAGTGAAATACTAGGAAGAGGAACTATTGATTGTGACCAAATGGAACCTGACGCCAGGTACAGTCCGTGTGTTCGTGCTAATACAGTGTCTGGTTATGGGATATTCAAAAAGGGTTTCCTCTCCTGAACATCGGAGTCTGTTTTTAAAGATTAGTCCACTTTGTATTAGGCCTTTCATGATAATTACTATATCAACTTATCGTTCAGTAGATGAAAGCTGGAACAATATATTTTGGCGGTCAATATTTATCTTATCAATATTTTCTTTGTAAAATTTGGGATATTTAGGGTATTTTTGTTGTAATGCAGTAACATTTGAGCTGCAAAAGGTTAAATAATGCTAATTAAATATGGCTAATTATTGACCCTAAATAGTACGTTATACGCAGCTCAGGCCTTTTAATGATATTGTTTATTTAAAACTGGTTTACTGGGATTATCTTGCATTATTGTTATTGTGTCAGAAGCTTAAACAAAGCATTTGATTTATGTTCTACTGGAAGACAGAGGTGGGATTAAATATGTTTTCTTCTTCCCACTCCCTTTTGAGCTTAAATAAGAAAAATATGTGAAATGTGCATTAAGTGTACTCAATACATGTATACGGACTTCTTGTGTTCATTAATGTGCTTGAAATAAATAAACGAATGAATGGATGAAATGAAATATTATCATTTGTTGGTACAGAGATATACTGCAATAAACCATAATATTTAATTTATTCATTTATTTATTTATTTATTTCGAGGAGATTAATGAACACAAGAAGTCAATTTGCTTTGTTATTGTGACAGTCCTGCTTTATTTTTATTTATTTAACTACCCCCTGACTTTTTTATAATTGGGTTACAGTTAATCCTAAAAAGCCAAACACGAGTTAGTTTGTGTTTTGCGTCACACTTTACGGTCCTGCCCGCGGCGTGTTCAGTACATGTCTCCTCCTGCAGAGATTTTGCCTTCTCTGAAATTCCTCAGTTTCTCAAAAGTCGTCCAGCCTTTCCTGCCTCCCTCAGCCTTCCCCCTTTTCCATCACGCTTTTCCTTCTAACACGGAAATGGAGCTCGGGCCCAAGTATGAGGGAGGAGGGAACAGACGGGAAGCAGCGGTTGGAAAAATGAAAGAAATGAAACAAAATGTTCTGAAGTGCGGGTTTTAACAACTGCCAGGAAGTGAAGACAGAGTGCTCCAGGCTAAACTGCAGAGCGAGGGAAACGTCAAAACAAGCAATGAGGAAAGAGTTGGAGTTTTGCACATAGATTTGGACAACGTTTTCTGGATTGGCAAAACAAGTTGGAGAAAAGTTTCAGCTGTAGGCATTAAGCACTGGGACACTTAACTGGTGTGACTGGCAGTACACCCTTAGTTTGGGGAAACACAAAATAGACAGGCAGAGATACATTTCAGTTGTATTTACTTTTTACACAGTGATCCATCTTTGACATGTGGGAGCCCCTTCGCAATATCAAATTGTAAATGTGTTAATGATAATATTGAAACTATGTCTGTGTAATCCCTCAGTCGTCCAGGTATGAGCCATAGTAAAAGAAACGTTCAAATCTGTCAACTGGACAGGAGTTGACAGATTTGAAATTTTCTTTTTTTTAAAATGAAAAATATATTAAAAAACATGAGCTGTGACAATTAAAAACAACAATATTTCTCAATCTGTAGTATTTGTACCACTGATGGTTCACAAGCTCCTTCCGGTGGGACTTGGCCAGCTCTTCAATATGTGGGTTGCCTTATTTAGTTAATTTTAACCACTTTTTTCTCTCCCTTTGGATAATTTCTTCTTTAGAAATACAGTGGAAAAGATGTGGCCTACTTTTAGACCTTATTTAACCCTAGATTTGACCTGGAATAATCCCGTTATATACTTGATTTAGACCTGATGGTACTCGGAAATCCAAATCTTTTCTTTGGCGGTACTTTGAGACCCTCTCAATAGAAGAATGAAACACTTAGTAGTTAGTATCATCACTCAGTTTTATGTTTATGTTCGTGTTTATTATCTTACTCTCTAGAGCTCAAATAAATGAACACAATATACAATATATTATGAAAAACTTTCCCGTTAGTGGGAAGTAAAAGTACACATAATAAACATCGAGTCCCTGCAAATATGTTTCCAACGTTCATTCACTGAACAGCAAGTCAATATTGTAATTACTGTGACAGGCCTAACTCTGGGGGCTTCACAAATGGGCGAGTAGTTTTGCGCCAATGGTTTACTGGAATGCACTTCATTCTATCAACAATCTCTTGTCTTGCCAGACTGGTGTGTATCCAGGCAACCACCACTGACAACAAAGTCCCTACAATGATCCAAAGCCAGACGCGGATCTGGTAAACTATCCCAGTACTTTCCTGTCCCTGCCATGCTGTTTTATTTAGGACGGCCGACACATTTATGGCTCAATCATCACCCATAATCCCGTGCGTGCGTCATCCCATACCGCCTCCCTGTTTGAAGCCGCTCCACTATCTCCTCCATCATGGTCGCTTGACGGCATGCCAGGAATGATAGGGCATTTTTATCTCCTTCTTCCTTTCTTTTTCACTTTATTTATTCGTGTATGGCGTGGAGGTATGCCTTGGTATGACGGCTCGTGCTTTGTCTCGGGAATGCTTAAGAATCCGTCTTTAAAAGGAAAAGTATGTTCCCAGCTTCAAGGGAGAAAAGCGCACAGATGGATAAAGGATGGAGGGAGTAATACAGTTGCTTCCTGGCCAAAAGCACAAACACAAGCAGTGGATAGAAGAAGAATACTGAAATGTGAAAAACAGTGCTTTCCAACCTTTTTGTGAGTAACCCCTAACTTGGGTAGTTATCACATCAATTATTAGAATGGTGTTTTCTTGGTTTACTGATATTGGTGTCTAGAATCCTTCAAAACTTTCTTAAAAATGTTAAATTTGCTACAAAAAACGAAAACCATTCCAAGTGTTCCCGGAAAGTTCTTGCGTACCCCCATAGTTGTGAAACAAGTAAAGCACCAAAGAGCAAAACAAAAATACATGCATCAATTTGATTTTGAAAAATAATAAGTTAGCAACAATTTATGCTATATGGAAGACAAAAAAATCAAGTTCTTAACAAACACAACATTAATTACTGGACAGAAATACCGTCCTAGGAATATCACTACTTGGAATACATTTATTTTTGCTATATGAAGTAATAAACATGTACATATGTGTAGTCCATGGACAGTATGGTATGGACCATAGGTGCATATTCCACTAATGACTCATGTTAAATACTAAGTACATTGCTGATATTTTGACCCATTTACCATGCAGGGTGAATGCTGTGGCTCACACTGAAAGCTCTGTGTCCTCTCTCCTCTCTCACTTATGCTTTGTATTTCCCACTACAGCACTATTGACACACACAGGAACACTGGCCCTTACAGACGCATGGCAGCTGGGCAGTGTCCCACTCCTAGCACTCTCACGCCGGGCCAAACACTACCCAGGTGTCAGCATGTAATGGGAAAGTATAGGGTATGGGGTATAGAGACCGGACTTGGTTTCATATTATGGACTGTACTGCAGGAATGGTGTGAAACTACATGTGTGTTTTCAATTCATGTATGAAAATCCACATTCCCAAAACATCTGCGATATCTAAAACTACATAAAAAGTATTATTCTTTAATTCGCAGAAGCAGGAGACATTCCACAGGGCTTACACATTTAACTTTTGTTTTGTTTTTTTCTGGTTCTAGGCTCTGTGCCATGACATCTGACACTATCGAAGATAATGTGACACAATGTCCAGTTTCGACATAGTAGGGAAAAATTTAAAAAAAAAAGAAAAAAAGAAATAAAAGGAATGAACTAGAATCTACTAACATCCCAGTAAATGTACATCTGAAAAGATACATGTAGTTTCTGTGTAATCAAAATCTGACTGGTTAGTCAGGCTGCTCCCGTTTGGTGACAGCTTGTCAACAGATATGACTCTGGGTATTTCTATTTTTGTACTAGTGAGACTGATAAACACTGCAGCCTAAAAAAATAAAATGTAAAAACCTTTCAAATTGTTATTAGTTATTAAAAAGATATATATATATATATATATTCCTTTTTTGCAATATATTTTATTTTGTCCCAACTACTCATATTGAAAAAAGCAGAAGACTTAAAAATGACTATAGTACATCATTTGCACATCAAGAATAATGCTGTATTTCAAATTGTAAAGAATCCCATTGTGAATATACAACAGTAAGTGTACCCCCCATTGACGGGCTGCTGTATAGTGGATGGATATGTTTTTTGTTGTTCTGTGCCCAAAAACAGCAGCAGGGTGTGGTGTGGTAGTGTGAGCGGGCAAGCCTTGATGACATCAGCAGGTAAAACCAGTTTGTGGCAGGAAGTGATGCAGGCACCAGTTGTGTGTGTTCATTATGTGTGTGTGTTCACTATGTGTGTGTGTGTTCATTATGTGTGTGTGTTCATTATGTGTGTGTGTGTTCATATTATGTGTGTGTGTGTTCATTATGTGTGTGTGTTCATTATGTGTGTGTGTGTTCATTATGTGTGTGTGTGTGTGTGTGTGTTCATGATGTGTGTGCTGTTGTGGCTGTACTGACAAAAACACTCATTTGATCTCCATGGTGACTTACATTTTATGGAAATATCAAACATATTTGAGAACTGCTTATACAAATGATGAAACAGTGAGTTGCTATGGTAAACATGTTATGAGAAGAGCTTAGTTGTGTACTGAATGACAGTTACTATCATACTACATTGACTACTTGTGCTACTCCACTACTACCAAATACTTTTACTACTTCTTAGGGCTGCCAGATTAATTGCAACCAAATCAAAATGTAAACAGTAAATAACAAACGTTGCCATTTTTGAAGTACTATAATTTCCTCCACAAACAGCTCTGAAAAACTGAAAAACTGAAACTGAAAACAGCTCGATCTGCCCAAACATGGACTGAAATGTGCTTCTTGTATTAGTTTGCCAGTTCATATTTCAGTCTTTTTATCAATTCTTCTGGATACATTTAAAAGGTGAACAGAATCTTAAAAACATTAGTCACAAATCTAACCTCAATACTTGGTCAGCAATTAGATATTTTTCCCAAATTGTTCAGCTCTACCTACTACTATGACTATGACTACAACTACTACTACTGCTAGATTATCTTCTGTGTAAGCTACCCACAATTACTGAAAACACAGAGCTTCCCAGGCGTGACTGCTTTGACTGACAGCTTAAGTACAGGTTGGCATCATGGTTATATAATGGACAGTGACTCACTGGACTTGTTTATACGACAGATAACACATGTGCCGTTTGGAGAGGCTAAAGGAGGCTCCAATGTGGACCTATGGTGAGTCAGGGAGGAATGCACGCTATGTGAGTTTGAGCGGAGTGCAAAGGGAGAGGACAGGACAGCAGCTGGGACCCTACAGGCCGACGCTCCACAGGCCTGGAGGAATGCATGGAGCTGTCAGAGCAAGGTCAAGCAGGACTAAAGCTGTTTTTGTAAGGGACTAAGTAAATGTTAGCGCCTAGGAATCTGAATGACTTTACATGCTAGCTACATTTGAACTGAATTAGATGGTATTATTCTCTTATAATAGTGGTGAAATTTGCCATCTTTTGCATTTACAATTGCATCAATAAAAACTATGAGTATATACATAGGTCTATGCAAATTAGATACAAACAAATTAGCCATGTTCAGTTCTTAGAACAGAAAGAACCATATAAATGACTAGAAAATCTGTGTTGTAACCATAGACTGTATAAAGAAGTGGACTAAGTGAGCGTGACGTCACCCATAGCGTTCGGCTCCAGTCAAATGAAGCTCATTGAGCCTAGCAGTTATAGGGGGGAATTTGGAGCTGAGTTCCATATTTAGAATTCCAACCGCGAGTATTATAGCAACCCAAGAGCCAATCGGGAGTGACGCTCTTGAAGGTAACATCCCTTCCCTGCTCGCACCGCTCTTTAGCAGGGAGCAATGCTTTAAATCAAACCTGTTGCTAACGCTAGTGGGAAAAAGGCACCTGATTTGTTATTAATGTTCATATCTTGATTTACAGACACAATAAAAACCCCAGGATCATGTAGAGCTCGTTAATATAAACATTTTAAGACCAAATGACGAGCCTGACGGCAGCAGTTACAGAGAGAGGGGCGACGGTTTAACAGTGTGAATTGGAGCCAGGAGTGCGCTCATGATCACTTCCTATTTGGAACGCAGCTGGCAGGTTAGCTATGTCCATTTATATATACAGTCTATGGTTGTAACAGCTCTGGAAGGCCATAGAAATCTGAAAATGTGTTTTAGTGACCATGAACATGGACTAGGCTACATATAATCTGTGCCACACTTGCTCAAGCAGGACATGTTAGTTGATATTTCTGACAATTTCTTTCACAGCAAGAAATAATTTTTTATTAAACTTTTGTCTTGTTAGAAATTCCTGACAAAATTGAACTACATCCAACCCATTTGCCATCACAAGGTACAATATGATCACAAAAGGCAAATTTAGTGATAGTGTAAAGTCAGAAGAATGGATTTAAGCAAATTACTGTATATTCCTTATTGAAGTTTCCCAGTTTATTGCCAGTTATATAATTCAATTTTTTTTAATCCAATCTATAAAACGCACCACATTTTTCACAAAGGTTTTGAAATACATGCTGTTTTGTGGAAAGAATAGTGTTACCTCATTTTAAAATCTAGCCCACACGGAGCTCGTCAGAAACCACAGTGATGGGAACGAAGAGGTTCTTATGATGTCACCATAAGACCAATCCTATGAAGACATGTTTTACAGGAAGAACTGCGTGTGGGTGAATGCAATGCACAATGACTGACTGCTTACTTAACATGGCATCACCATATGCAAGAAAACACAATGCAGTAGTCAGCAAGAGCCTTGGGGGAAGCGAAATATCACTTAAGAATTTATTTAAAGCAAGGTCAGATAGTCATGGTCAGGTGATAAGATGAGGAAAATCTTGTTAATTGTAATTCTTTATTTGACCTTTTTGGAATTTTAGTTTTAGTCTGTTGCCAAGACGATAGACAAAAGAAAAGTTAGGTTACTCTATAGATTTAAAGGCGCTGTACCTTATTTTTGCTGTCTTAAAAAGTGTTTTAAACAGTTTGCAGAGGTCCAAAGTTAATCCTCACTTACCTTATGCATTCTGAGCATCGTAATTATCCCCCATGTTGAGTTTATAAGCGCTTTTCACAGCTTTCAGAGACTAGTGCGGCGTGTTACTGTGACGGTTAAGCTAACAACAACTAGCATGTTAACACGCACTGATTATCGGACAATAAAATGCTTTCTAATTAGATGCGGACAGCATTTTGACCTCAAGGGCTGATATATCTGTACTGGGGCAAGACAAGTTTTGCTCAAATACATGGGAAAAATCTGGTAGAGTATATTCATTCACTCTCTTTTTTGATTCTTATGGATTTTAAGGTAAACATAAGATACAAATTTCACTCACTAAAATAAATATACAAAAGTAAATCATTAAGGTTTGTAGATCCTTTAAAAAATTGCGTAATCTCCGAAACTAGAAGGTTATTATGTCCAGCTGCCTGTCCAGATGTGCTGACTCAACGAAAACTCTAACTCTAGTTTTGATACTTCCACACTCATAAAAATTGCATTAAAAAACAATTTCTGGCTATCACAGCATTCAATAGGCCTGTTCAGTTTCATAGCTTGAGAATGTAGAGCATATCAGTTGGTATAGGCCTATATCATATATCAAAAGCTTCATATTGTTGACAGAAGGCAACCTTTTTTGTAGTTCCAAAAATATCTTGCTGCATGCTTGAAAACACCTTATAATCAAATCAGATGGAGGCCAGGGGCTATACAACTTTTATCTTTAAACCAAATCTCCAAATAAGAGATTGTGGCAGTGTTTCATGTGGTAAAGGTATTGATGGATATATATCAGTTTAAAACATATAATTTAACAGTTAAAAGGCAAATAATAACAGAATCGTGACCTGCTCTTCACCCCACTTTAACCTACAGCCAACTGAAAAAGTTTGGTCTCGTGAACCCAGCCTACTCACTGCTGCAGTATTGTGTTATCTGGCAAAAAAATGATTTATTTACCCATGTAAGCTACAACACAAACAGCTTCACAAACAACTCTAATGGCTATACGATGTCACGTTGACATTTTGTGACTGAAGCCTTGTCTCCTTTGAAGACTTGATAAGGCAGTTGAAACATCCCCCCTCTGATAATAGCATGTGCGTCTTGTGAGTCTGTTATTTTCTGGAGTGATCGCAGTGACATAGGCTCACGTGATAACAACGTGCAACTTCAATGGCTTATCTGATATGAGTCATGACCACAACCCGCTCTGCTCTTCACCCGGGTCTACAGCCTGTCACAAGTTGTACCTGTGAAAATGAAACTACTGTTAGGTTTGATATTACTAAGCTGCAGTTTGCCAATACGACTATGTCTATCTGCTGTCTAAGGTCGACTCATTAAAACATAAGTTATAGTTGTAGGAGATGGCTCAAATTATCAATGGGTTTTGTCTCGATAATATTTTTGCACTTTTTTGCATCTTCGTAATGATTATATTTTAACATTGTACCAGGAATGAGTTAAAATGTGCCTGTAAATGTCTTAAAGGTGAGGCTCAAGTACAGAACGTGAATGGGCCATAAAATGAACCACAAAAGTACACAAATATCACGTTATACACTACTCTAGAAGTTTCTGTTCTGTTTTAATCAGCTCTTTTCGTTGTCATTTTAAATAGCTTTAATTATAGACAATATACTCGAAATGCTAATTTTACTTATCTCCAGAGCAACAATTGCTATACTATCTGTCTTTTGATATATCTCTCATCTCTAGTCTGAGCTATGTGCAAAATGCAGAAAGAATGTTTCTATATAATGCATGTGTCAAAACTATAGTAAGCCATACATTTACATTGCTTGCACAGGAAAATTATTTGCATATTTACTGTAATATGCAAATAAAAGTATTCAGTTTTCATCGTGTGACTAAGGTGACAAACCACAGTATCAGGTTGAGGGTGAAATGTTCTTGCCATTGAAGCTAAAAGAAGTCTGTGGTCATTATGTTACGTCTGACCTCGTATAGTTCTCATTTACAGTTCAAATGTAGATTTTAGCTTGTCTGGTTTTAGAACTGGTTTAGTTCTGGTTTGTCTCGGCCGCAACTTGGCCTTTCTTTTATTTTGAATATTTTGTTCCTGGTTTAGTTTCCTGGATCATCAGTGCTTAATTATTAATTAAGTGGATTTTGATTGACAAAGATTCAACACTACTCACAACAAAACTATGCACTTGGGCGAAGGTTGGACCAAACTGTCTTTCACTAGGCGAGCACCCACAATGCACATTGACATTAGCAATGGGACTTTTGGGTCCTTTGTGGGACCTACTATTTATTTACATGACAGAAGCCAGTGTGAGAACACATTTTATCTACAAACTAATCACAGAGAGAAACAACCAAGGTTGTGTTTAAAATGGTTCAAACTGAGAGTGGGACTGTATTTACCTTTTGAAATTGTGCATAATCTAAATAAAACATTGCACTACAATAATAATAATTTAAAAAGTAACTGTTATTAAGATGCCAAATATGTTTTTTGTTCCCAAATCTCTCACTCGTGTCTCCTGCTCTGCTTCTGTGCTGATTTTTGTGTCGGTTCAACATTAATCTGTAAAAAAATGCATACAAATGCTCTTTTAAAAATGAGATCCGGACCCAACCATTTACATTAAGGGACGGTTCAGAAGAGCCAGCTCTTCACAAACGTCACATCGCTAATTGGCATTAGGTTAGAGCTCCAAAGAAAGACAGCTTTCTTTGATGATTCCTATTAAAAATAAGTAGTGACTTTTAATTAGTGCCAAGAATGCCAAATTTATTCATCCAAAATCTGAAATCATTTTACAGACAGAGTTTGCTTTGGCCATTGAAAATGATTGGATCTTAATTTGTTCTAAGATTTATTGTACAACCCTAACTTCACCTGCAATGCCACTATCGCTCCATCTGACATAACCTGCTCAAATGTTATGTTGTTCAAGTGTTTCCTTCTTTAAATATGACCCTTTACTCATAAAATCATTGAATGGAAAACACTCACTGACTGATGTTTGAAAGTGTGAATAGCCCTGTCACGATAATCACTATATGAAGTTGGAGCTATATATTTTGGGCCTCAGTATTTATCATGAGAACTTTTTTTTTTTGCAAAAGTGTGGAAATTTGGGGTATACGATAAGATCTGAGCTGTAGAGGGGTGAATAAATCCCTTTTTAATTATTAATGGACTAATGGATTATGGATTTATTTATTGCAGCTCATGTCTTTTAATGAAACAGTCTATTTAAAATGGTTTACTGGGATTATCTTGCATTATTTAAATCCTAATTAGTGGCGTAAAGTAGTTTAAATATTATCGTTTGATGCACTACAGGGTGTCCATAAAGTCTCTTTACAATTTTAAAATGTAATTACACAGGCAAGTGATAAGATATATTCATTAGATTTGTTCTATTGTACTCAGTACTCAAAGTTTGTAATCACAGTGGGTTCTGCATGTTCGTGAGTTCCTCAATCAAACATTTCCAGAGCGTCGGACTGGAAGGGATGGACCAAGATGTCGTGTATCGAACAAAGATACGGGACATTACTGAACTAAAGCAAAAGATGAGACTATGCTACAGCGAACATGGCAAGAAATCCACTACCGTCTTGATGTGCTTTGTGTGACCAATGGGGCCCATATAGAGATATATCTTGTCAATTCCCTTTGTAATATTTTTTTAAATTGTAAAGAGACTTTATGGACACCCTGTATTTCTCCGTAGCTATATATCGTGCTTCAAAATGTGTTATCGTGACAGGTCTAAATGTGATTAGTTGTTTTCTTATTTAACCTTGTGCTGTGTGTGTGCCCTGTTTAAGTGCAGTCGGTTGCCACATACCACAGATAGATGTATGTGTTTTGTATGTGCCCCGGAGCCACTGTGGACGTCACGCGTGTTCTCCAGTGCACCAGGCAGACTCCCACCTGCCAGGACAAGCTCTCCTTCCATTACTGCACCCCCTCTAGGACTATAGATCCACCGAGACATCTGTTTTTCAGACATTCATTCAGGGGCATAATTTATCTACTAGAGGTGCATGTAAGCAGATCTGTGCAGCTGAAGGGAAAGCTGCGTAAGGTGAAAAGTGAACCAGTATTTTAAAGCATAAAACTCTTCTGGTGCAACTAGTGACTATAGTGACCACAGTGACCACAATCACTACGCAAGGCCTGCTAGTACTGCAATTAGTAACAACACATTTGCTTGTTTTTACAGCTTCTGCCATGACTGCAACTAATACTATTACTTCCGGTATGACTACAGGTTGTACTATGGTTTTAGGTCTCACAAAACACATCAGTTTAGAAAAGATTTTAAAAACAGACTTTTTAATCTGTGATATTGTTCAACTGACTTTAACTAGGAATACAGTGACTTCACCGTTTTCTCTCAGTGCCAGACTGTTGACTACTACTACTACTACTACTACTACTACTACTACTACTACTACTACTAGTTTTTGGTTACTTTTAATGACATTAATATGGCAATCCATCAGAAATCTGCTAAAACCTTGTCTGAAAATGTCTTGGTTGAGGTTAACCGTTGGATAAAAGGTGAATTATCCTTATTTGAAAGATTATGTAACAAGTTAAGTTATATTTCTACTTTTATTAGTCTATTTTGCAACCTTTTCTACAATTTTAATGGTATTTCGATGGAAGAGGGTATACTAAAGATTTTGTAATTTTGAATATCTCTAGACGACACTGGATCTACCTCTACATCTCCCACCTCTAACTACTACAACTTCTACTACTACTACTACTACTACTACTACTACTACTACTACTACTACTACTACTAAATATTCCTTCATCCACTTAAGACATCTGTTTGAATCCACACCTAGTTTATCAGCATTGCTTGCAGTTGAAAATTTCTCAAGACGTTCCAAGAGGAAATAATGAGTCTGCTTTGTGTTTGTGATTATACATAAAAAAAACTACTACTACTACTACTACTACCACTACTACAACTACAACTAAATATTCCTTTATCCACTTAAGGCATCTGTTTGAATCCACACCTAGTTCATCAGCATTGCCAGCACGGGAAAATTCCTTAAGACGTTCCAAGAGGAAATCAACGAGGCCGCTTTGTGTTTATGATTATACATAAAAGAAAAAAAAAAAAAAACTACTACTACTAATACTACAACTTCTACTAATACTACTACTAAATCTTTCTTCATCTACTTAAGACATCTGTTTGAATCCACACCTAGTTTATCAGCGTTGCCTGCAGGGGAAAATTCCTCAAGACGTTCCAAGAGGAAATCAACGAGTCTGCTTTGTGTTTGTGATTATACATAAAAAAGGTGAATCACTGCTTCAAAATTCCGCCAACCTGGATGAGCTCACCCCACACATGACTGAAGACACATGGAAACGCTGACTGGTCACTTGTTATTACAGAGATCAACACAGTGTAATACAGAAAAATAACACTATGAAGTCACAATGCTGGACGTAATGAAGGATGCGTAAAATTCACAAGATAAGTACCGTAAATAAAAATGTACCCAATTATTATAAGACTCGTTGTGTAAGAGCTTAACTAAACAGATCCCATTTGAGCGTAGATTGCTTGAGAATATGCCTGTTTACTAAAAGAAAAATTCAAATCTGTCAACTGGACAAAAAGTCAAAAAGACGTTTTGCTGCTCATAATCCGCTTCTTCAGTTGTGGTCAAATTGCTGGTGGACACGGCCTTATATCTGAATATTTCTTTTACTGTGGATCATACCTGGACGACTGAATGATTACACAGACAATATGCCTGTTTCACATTTTAGCCAACTTTTTTCTGTTCTGTTATCTTATGTTCTCAGTCAGGAGAAAGGCAGGAGACGTTCGGCAAATGGTCCTAGTCAAGAAGCGAACCCACAACACTGAGGTGGTAACAGCCCCATGTGTGCACCATAATACATTTCGTAAACTTCTCTAGGGGATCATCCCTATCGTGAGATAGATGTATCAGTCTTATCTTTGGATTGTCTGGTTCACCTAACCAAATGTTATTAGCCTCATTTCCACTGGTTCACTTTGGAGCGGATCAGTGAACCGTACCGCCCCGTCTGAGGGGACCCTGGAGGGTACAAGGTTCCAGAGGGGCCCAGCGCGGTACGGATTGCCTTAGCTAAGGTGTGAATACACAAGAAACGATATGATTAGGCAAGAGAGAACGCAGACTCAAGATAGAAAAAAGCCGATATAAACATAAAATAATAATCTCTCACCAAATGCTGACTTGATGCCGTATTTCCTGTTATAGCAACTTTATATGTTGAGCTGATATGAGTCACAAAAGAAAGCACGAATGGAACAGCTGTTTCCTGTTTATTGATGCACAGCATTCACGTGTAAAGATTGAAAACATGATATGTCCAGTGCGTAATACATTTAACATGAACCAAACCCACTGCGTTACATAAAGAGAGGTTAAAACGCAGTGTGGAGGCTCAGAGAAGTGAAATAAATGCAGAAAAAGCTGACGATAAACCAGAAGTAATTTTGTGTTTATGCTAGCTTCAGCCACGTCTCACAAACTAAACGTCTTTTTGTGAATTGCTAAAATTGGCCTTATAATTACGAGTATAGTTCAAATTATTAAGAAAATATCTGTAATGTTTGGGTGACGTCGGTGTCTCATGGAGCAGAGCCCTGCCCCTGGACCCGGAGCCCTGCCTGGAGCATGGAAACACAACTCCACTGCAGGGACAAACCCTCTCCAAGGCGGCCCCAAGCGAACCGTGCCAGTGGAGGGCTAGAGGCTATTGTGGGCCAAAAAAAGGATGTCTAAATTTCCACATAGATCAACTTGAGCCATTTTGTTTTAGATGATTTGCCCTCTTGAGCAAAATAATAAAAAACAAAGCAATTTCACTAGTCCCTAATAATGATGAAGGGAGTGGTGGCATTTGCCTTGATAGCAAAAGGTTGTCAGTTCGATACTTGCTTGAGTTGCACTCTGCCTTTATGTCCTAGATAAAACACTTCGCTCGTCCTGCTGTGGTAAAGTGGTTAGTTGTGACAGGAAGGGCACCTGGTGTAAAAATCTGCCAATGAAAAGGGAAACAGCCGAACGTGATACTTTTTCAAAATTAAATACTTTTTAAATATTTATATTTTGTTCTAGAGTGTCCTAAGATAAAGCTATGATAGTTCATTTAATCTGCAAATTACTAATAAAAACATGCAAAGCTGTGTTTAACTACCTCTTCAATCTAGCTATATGTTGATATTGATTGCTTGATTGCTGTGGTGGAAGAAGTACTCAATTTTGTTACTTAAGTAAAAAAAAAGCAAAAAATACTCAAGTAAAAGTAAAAGCATCACATGAAAAAATTGACTTAACCCTATAATGCCAAATATATCAAATTTGATACAAGCATTTCTGAGACCTAATGCATCAGTTTATGGAAAAAACTTCACTCAAAACCCTCTTCTTCTTCTTCCCACTCCTTTTCGAGCTTAAATAAGAAAAAAATTGTGAAATGTGCATTATGTGTCCTTGATACATGTGCTCGAAATAAATAAATAAATAAATAAAATAACACTTGTATTCAATCTGATACTTGTCTTCCACTCCCTGGTGGATACCTTTATCACTACAACAATTAAAACACAGTACATGGGACAATCCAAGACGATTTAATAATAATTTTTTGTAATTTTTTTTTTTTTTTCAAATTTTGTGAGAGGGCCAAATAAAGGTTCCAGATTCAAGAAGTCAGAATTTTTTGTCCATTATTTCTGGGGTCAGGCATTACAGGGTTAAGTAAAAGTATTAAAGTACCCATAAAGTAAAAAAATGTACTTAAAGAGTAAAAAGTAAAAGTATTTGGTGCAGATTTTGAGGTCCTATGACTTCAAATGTAGTGATCTGGCTAAGATTTGTGCTGTATTTGTGCTGTGTGCGGATGTTCATATGAGCTGGCATGAGCATGTGACGAGTGTGTGTGCCCAGATACACCAGCATCTGCACTTTCTTAGAGATTAAAGGTGTTTGGAGTCAGCCAAAATATAATGTTGACTTTCTATAGAGCTAGAGCTAGTACAGAGTCTGTGCTAAGGGATAGAATAGTCCGCTGGTTTGGAAACCTGACTCTCAAGTATAAATGGCAGATCCTTAAACTGGCCAAACTCCCTGGTAACATCATGAGTGTGTTTAATCTGACTGGACCACAGACCATCTTTGAACAGTTGTGAGACAGGCTCTGAAGATCATCAGAGATCCCCTCATGTGCTCAACACGCACTGTGAGCTATAAAAACTCGTCCTTGCACAAGTCCATAAAATGTTTTGCCTTTTGTTATGTCATGTCATGTCTGTATGTTAATGTTACTGACCCATGCTCCGAGACAAATTTCACCATGAGCAAACAGAAATAAATGAAACCTGAAACCAAAAATCCGTTTTTTGTTCAACAGAAACAACTGAATCAGTACCAGTAGTTTTTTCCTAGCTGTTTTTATTTGTATATTTCTGTTTGCTCAAATTTTGAAAGTGTTAAAAATAAACTCCTCAGTGTTTTCAGCAGGTCTCAAACAATCATAAAAAAATACTTTTGCTTTTCAATCCTGTTAAAAAATGTAGGGGAGTAGAAAGTACAGATACATGCTCTCAAATGTAGTGAAATAGTAAATAGTGTCCAGTTTAAAATCTACTTAAGTAAAGTACAGCTACCTAAAATTTATACCTAAGTACAGTACTTTACTACTTGTACTTCGTTACGTTCCACCACTGCTGTTTGATTTTTTATGTGATTTTGTACTTTGATTCAAAAACATCTTGACTTTTTCCATATTCCGTGGAAAGATGACAGCTTTTTTCCACAGTAAACCCAAATCATCAGAAGACATTTATAACAAGGCAAATCTCTCTCTGCGGACAAATGTTTCATAATTTATTACAGTGATGCATTGAGGTTAATTATTCATGTGAGTCTCACCAAAAGCTGAGTCACACACACACACACACACACAGACAGACACACACACACACACACACACACACACACACAGACACACACACACACACACACACACACACACACACACACACAAACAGACAGAAGAGGAAACAGCTGCAGCTTTGGAACACTTGAAGGATGTCCAGCTCCTCTCTTTGTAGTTATGGAAAACACACAGATAAAGATAAGAGCTTTGGACATGTAAGCCCTTTATGTCACGACTGGGGACGGGCTTGTGGTGAGCAGGGTCGACAAAATTCAAACACAAACATTCAGACCACAACTGGAAGAAGAAAGACTTTAAAGCATGTCCTACAATTACTTAAGTCTAGCACAATGGAGGACCAAGTAACTATTCTACAGTAGTTACACGAAAAACACAACTAGTTCACTTTAAAACAGTTTCCCGCGATGAGTTCACGAGCACACTTCTCAGCTTTCAGAGCGGGGTTTTGCCGTCACAACAACTAGCATGCTAACAGCGCACTTCCGGATTCTCGGACGATAAAAATACATTTAAGTTAAACGCAGACGGCACACAGCGGACTTATTTTGACCCCAAGAGCTGCTGCAGTATGTCTGTACTGGGGCAAGACACGTTTTCCTCAACTACATGGAAAAAACGGGTACAGCCATGTTACCTTTTCACACTATGGCCGCTGTCAGAAAAACAAAGACAACAGCAGAATGAACCACTTCAGTACTTAGTTTGACTGTAATGAGCCATAGAAGTTATTAACTCAAACTTCTATGGCTTAAATCTTATCATATTGGAAAAAAATAACCAAAAATTTCCCAGTAGTACAAAGAAAAAGTCCACACTATAGATATTGACCCCAAAAAATAGTGTTCCAGTTTTCATATACTGAACAATAAGTCGATATAGTAATTATCATGACAGGCCTTGAACAAATGAATATGGCTCTACTCTTTCAAACCCACTTGAAGAAGCCGATTGGGATCTTTATCCAGACTGTACCATTATAAACCAGGCTATATGCTTATCTGCCTGATAGTATTTAATTACCAACCCAGCGCAAATGCAATACGGAAGGGTAATTATTTGCGTGGCGGGACGCTCTCACCGTTAACCCCTGTCCTAATGTCTCATTGTAGAGTTATCACTTTCTGAAGAATTTTATGATCCCAGCCTCAGACAGATGTCTCATATCAAATTCCTGAATCATCACTATTGAAACTTAGATCCACCGCAACTGCCAAATGGTGCACACTTTTACGTCACTAAGGAATGATAGAAAAAGCAGAAATGGGAAATTAGAGGAACGGAACAATAATCTAACTTGATTTGCATTGTATGGTTCTGTGCTTTGTCGAATAATATCTAAAGGGACTGTACCTGATTTTTACTGTGTTAAAAATGTGAAAAACAGAACTAGTTTTTCCATTTTTTTCCTCACTTACCTTTTCATTGTACATCCTCATTGTGATGAGTTTGTAATTGCTTTTCACAAGTCTCAGAGAGCAGTGTGGAGTTTTGCCGTGACGGTAAAGCTAACGACAATCAGTCTGCTAAAGTGCACTTACACAGCATATCTGTACTGGGGCAAGACACTATGTGCTCAAATACAGGGCCTTTAAGGATGTCAACTTTTAATGAATACTTCCAATATTTGAAGCTCTGATGTTATCTGACGTTTTTCATTGTTACTCTTTCTTATTGTGTTTCTTATTAACTTGTATTAACCCGAAAGCTTTTTTGCATGATGGTAATTTAAACAGGGAGTGGCTCATAATGGTATCTGTTTTAATTGTTTAATTATATGTTTTTGCAAATATTTCAATTTGCATGTAATACAATACGTGCAAATTCATCGACTGTGGCAGGTGTGAGTCTTGTTGGTCTAAGTCAGCTCTGAGGGATCATTTGTTCCATTGCCATCAAGTTAAAGAGTACTTCTGGCCCAAATCTATCAATACATTATTTTTCAACCAATTGTTGCCTAAATGCGCTGATAATGTCCACAAGACACAAGTAGAACGATAGTTTAACAACTGAAATGAAATTGGCAGTTACAGTAGATGGGACTTTGTGGTTTAGAAGTCACATCCAAACCCTGTACTTTACATATTTATGTAGTGGCAGTAGTATTGCTCAAAATGCTGAACGATTTGTTTCACCATGTCTTGGATTCTCACATGCTTTCATGTGTCAATAAATGTTGCGTCATTCAAAGCTGTTAATTTTTATTATTATTTTATTAACTTTAAAAGTGTTTTAATGATACAATCACAGAGCTTAACACTCCACGCTTAAGCAGTGAGCAAAACAAGCTTCTATAAACTATGTTCTAAGGGGCTTATTCAAATCAGAAGATCTGATGTGTTTCCATAGATGAACTTGGTGCTTGTTAAAATATTTGTTTCAATCTTTGTGATTTAAAAACCTGTATGATGAAACTGTATTCATATTCATGTCAGTGCTACACTGAATAAAACAGTATGTACTGTGTAGTTGTTATAAAATACCACTCTCAAAATGTGGGACTTGTCACGTTGGCCTGTCCAGATTAGATACAAATATGATAAAAACAAGACAAAAACATAGTCTAAATAAATACATAAACACAAATGAAACAAGTAATGCAAATAAATCAATGAAGTAAGTGGAATAACATCATTTAGTGATGACCTAAAGTGAGGGCTCTGCCACTTTCTCCATCAACATGTTGCTGCTTAGACTTAAATTCAACTTATTTATCTAGCCTTTATTTTTCATTAGAGATGTTTTTTTGCTCAGTACCTTGAAGAACAGGCATTCTTACTCTTAGCGTGGCTTGCCTCTTCACAGATCTGACCTCCTAGGAGATGGATACATGTAATGCCATACAGTGGAACATTCAGGGCAAAGCGGACCTTCCACCTAAAAGCACATAGTGTCCCTTTTTAACAGTCCAAATGATCAGTTCAAAACCTGATGCAATGATCCAGAATGTTACAGGAGGCTAAAGGGTTTTGAAATGTTATTATTCCACAGTACTACAAGCTGTCACTGCCAAACACATGTCAGCACTAAAACATATGGCTCACTCCAGCAGCAGGCAGAATGGTGTGGGTGTGAATGTGGAGTACAGTACATAACGTCCTACGCACATTTGATACATTTGATTTATAATAACTTTGATCTCTCACCCCTCAGTGGAATCTTCCTCTCTCTCTCTCTCTCTCTCTCTCTCTCACACACACACACACACACACACATACAGAGGGGCCACACTTCCTCTTCTAAATGCCGTTCCATTTCCTCTCCGTCTGAGTTTGGGCCCTGCTTAAAACAAAACATCAGCTTTCAGCCATTTAAGGACTTCATTTGTTGTAAACTATGGCACAATCTACACTGTTTATATTAGAATGTTTACTATGTGTGAGTTTGAACCATTTAAAAAGCACTATTTGTCCTGTGTTTGCCATTATGTTGACCTGGGTAACACCTCATAATAACACCTTAATTAGCCTGGAGAAAGACTTCACATAATGAACTAATAGTTTGAATGATTCAGTCTTAATAGTTCTCCGTTAACACCCATAACTCTCACTCCTCACCCTGTTAACCTACAACTATGACTTCAATGGGAAGTAGGTCTTTCTTCATGCTTTACTGAGGCTGTAAATAGTGTACTTATTATTATTATTATGTGGTATTAAAAATACTGTACTGCTGCTACTATAGCATCTATTACAACTGCTAATATTTTTAATAGTACTATCTAATATTACTGCTATTTTTACAACCATTACTACTAATTTGATACTACTACTGTTTCAGAAGAAGAAGAACTACTACTACTACTACTACTACTACTACTACTTCTACTACTGCTATATTTTTTGCTACTATCTATACTGCACTACTACTACTACTGCTACTACTACTACTACTACTATTGCTACTACTACTACTACTACTACTACTACTACTACTGCTACTACTACTACTGCTATATTTTTTGCCACTAGCTATACTACACTACTACTACTACTACTACTACTACTGCTGCTGCTGCTTTTTGACCCTGGCCCATCACTATCACAATATTGCTGCTGTTTTTACTACCAGTACTACTAATACTATTGATACTACTACTATTTCACTAACCTTTATATCTTTAATACCAGGTTTACATTTTTTGCTACTATCTACACTACTACTACTACTACTTTTTGACCCTGGCCCTTCACTACTGCACTGTAACTTTAAGCACATTTCTTGCCATGACACAGTAGATAATATAGTGGCAGAGTGAAGCAATCTTGCTGAAGTCCCCTGGTCAGTGCCACATTTGACCTATGCCATATACCAGACTACTCTTTCTAAATATGGAAATGCCCTTTTCTCAAACGTCTATACATGCTCGGTGTAAAAGTGGAACTAAACATCTGCGGTGTGTTGGAGGAAGCCAGATCATGTGATGTGCCACAACACAACCCAAGTGAAATGTGTTAACAGCAACATGGTAACGCGGCATGGAAAAACAGCCAACAGTTCCATCACCAAATACCCCCTGGTTTACATTTGTTTTTATACATTTATTATGTGTTTATGAGTTCACAAGGTCCTCTGGTAAAAGAGTTACTGCAATAATGGGCTAATACTACTTTTGGCTAATCCTGGGTATGTTTATAAGGTGACACTTTCCCCATCTTCCATCCCTATAGGTGACATTTTGAGCACTTTTTGCCATTATTTTTATGTTGAATTGTTAATTGCCATGGCAACACAACTACGCTACTTTTTCCTCACTCTGAAATCCATGGATACTGGATCACAAAACTTTGCTTTGCTTTTGGCATTTAAAATAATTTATAGCATTCTTTCAGCCACACATTTTAATGAATCCAGTTTCAGTATTGTTTGTATTTTTTGCGTAAATAGTTTAGTAAAAAGGCAAGGCAAGTTTATTTGTATAGCACAATTCATACACAAAGTAATTCAAAGTGCTTTACACAATAGAAAGACATTACAATCACAATACAACAAATCAAAACATAAATAATCATCATAAAATGAACATTAAAAGAGAAAAGTGCAGATTAAAAACCTTTCAGTCATACGCACAGCTAAACAGAACTGTTTGGGGCCTGGATTTAAACATTGTCAAAGTAGAGGCCTGTCTCACATCTTCAGTGAGACTGTTCCAGGTTTTAGCTGCATAAAACTGAAATGCCCCATGTTTAGTCCAGACTCTGAGCACCAGCAGGAGGCCGGTCCCTGAAGTCCTCAGAGTGTGAGATGCCAGCGGAGGTCGGTCCCTGAAGTCCTCAGAGTGTGAGATGGTTCATATGGCACTAACATGTCAGAGATGTACTTTGGTGCTGAGCCATGGAGAGACTTGTAACAATTCTCTGAGCCACAGGAAGCCAGTGCAGAGACCTGAGCACGGGACTTATGTGGTTGTACTTCCTGGTGCGAGCACATAAAACACACTAAACTTGTTCTGAATTTGTTTTGAATGATATGGACACTCGTTCTATATTCAATTCATGAGTTCATTTTAGTCAAAGTGTTTTACCTGTTCAAAAATACCTTTAAAATCCTCCACAGACTGACCAGTAACTCAGCCTGGTGATGTCTCCGGTTTGTCTCTATGGAGAATTATATGCCATATTGTGGATGTATAATAATAAAATATCCATGGAGAGAAGTAGGTATGGGCAAAATGATATAAGGCTTGATTACAATAATGTCCCAAATTATGGAGACTGTTTTTCCCAGGTTCAGTCTTAGTTGGTGTTTAATATCATCGTAGAACTTTTACTGCTACAGAATTTTTAGATTCAAGAGATTGTGAGAGATTTTACATAGCAGGATTTCACTGTCAGGTCTTAAAATGTGCTATGTTGCTGAGTTGTCAGACATTGGCGAAGCACGTCTCCACCTGTCACTCTATAGATGTATGTATAGGTGACATATTTGGGTCAGCCTTTGTGTTGTGCATGTTGAGAAATCTTCTATAGAAGCAGCACAAAGCAGTCTGGGCTGTTCAAACACATGAATCATAATCACCTTACACATGAGAACAGTCTGGAAGGCATGTCGCTAAGCACTGCTAAGGCAAACACTGGATTTGACCTTTCACCTCTGCTCATAATCTCTGTTTGTTTATAATTCAACATTAAGACACATATGTTATCTATGATGATTCTGCACCTGGTTTGTTTTATGTTGCCGTTTGCTTGAGGTGCTGTTTCTTGTATGTTCTGTCAAGAGTTTTCACTGTGTGCTGCTGCCCTCTTGTGGATATGTAGATGAAAGACATACTCAGACAATGAACTAGGTCACTGACAGAAGTGGAGAGTAAGCATGTTCACAGTTAAGCACGTAATTAAAGCACCTGCAAGCTAAGAATCGTGAAATATTGTCCTAATTATTTTTGTTTGGCTGAGTTAACAGAACTAGTTAGAGGATAGAAGCGGAAAATTGGGGGAAAGGCACCGTAAAAATCTGTTTCATTTTCATAATTTGAAATTTAGTGAGATCTTAAAATGAGCACCTTAAGACCTGTCAAAGAAATATTGTCTGCAGTAATACTATTCTTGGCTGTAGCAGTAGCTGAACTAACCATGACAATAGTAACACGATGGTATCATAATTAACAGTACACATACTTTCTGTACTTTTATTTATGTAACAAATTTGTTCATAGACCCACATGAAACATACGGCGTAGTAGAGATTTGGTTTAGTTCTTGTGATAATAATCCCTTACCTCTGCCTTGGTTTGCCTTTTGTTTTTAAGCATTTCAAGTTTTCTGATCTTCCTGTCTATTGAATGGTGTTGTAGTAGTGTCTTAAGCCAGTGTTGTTACGGACCCCGACTGCACCTCTGTGGACGTGTTATGTTTTGGTATTGCTCTGAACTATTACGGGAACTCAAGCTATTTTCTAGTGACAGAAAATTCCCACTTGAAGATCATTTCATACACTGACTGCTCCATGGCTGTGACTAGTACAGTGTGTTTTCTGGCCTTCTTTAAAACGTACTCCCAGTTTTGCAGGTGCCGGTGGGAGTGTACTTTTGAAAGCTCCCACTTGTCTCTCCCCGACTTACAGCATTATGTGGTATTTGTTTGTATGCGCAGGGCTAACCGAGGTGTTCCCAGTCCACATCTCAGCCCTCACATCTGAGACGACATGAATCACATGCCCTTACATAAACTTTTCAGCACACGTTTGGAGTGGCACTGTTTCACAAGCGCTGTGTAAACAAGCCCAGAGCCACAGGGAGAGTCTCACCCATGTTTTAATCAGACAGTTGGGCAGCGCGGGGCAAATAGGTGCACACGCAGGTAGGTGGCAACAGGAAAGTGACGTCAGCAGCAACCAAAACTGACATTTCTCACTGATGGTAACCACACTACAGGAGATACAGAAAAAATACGTATGCAGTAGTAGGGTTGTTAAAAAGTACATATCCAGATCTAATCCATGCCAGAACACGTAGACAAGTAAACTAGATACGCCTACTCATTTGAAAATATCAAAAAATAACATAAACAGAACAAAGTTAGACTTGTTCTTTACTTTTCGAATGGTCTTAAACTATTTTATAATTAGTGTAAGTAAAAAAACAACAACAAACTACTATTAATCTGTGTTGAAAATTATATTATGGCTATGGCCACATTTTTATCCTTTAATTTTTTTTTTCCTTTGAGTGCTTTATATCAAGGAACCGCTAACCCATTCACACACTCAGGGCAAGGTGGGTTGAGTGTCTTGCCCAAGGCCACAATGACAGCATTCATCCATTGGAGCTGGAATCACACCGCCAACTTTCTGACCGCTCTACCAATAATGTTTATGTCGAGAGTGGGATTCAAACCTCCGACGTTCGGATCAGTGGAGAAACATCTACCAACTGAGCTACTGTTATCATCATATTATCTAAAAAAGTCAGCCTTTATCATCCTCATAGGAAAATTTGTCCTCTGCATTTGACCCATCCATATCAGAAGCATTCGCATCTCCAGATTTTGAGCTAGGCTTGGTCAGGACTACCTTCACTAGAGGATTTTATATTTTTTTTTATATATTGTGCACATTTTGTTTTGATGGTGGAAACTGGAGAGCTTGGAGGAAGCCCATCGGGCCATTACCATAACCATAACCATTACCATATCCATAATATAAGTTAAAGCTTTGTTTGATAGATGCTAAATGAAAGCAGGCTGAATATAAAAACCCTGTGCCTCCTGCTGTTTTGTTTTTTTCACTGTGAATGAAACTAAATACAACTCCATATACTATATTTGATGAAAGAGAAACAATACAACATGCTTCCCAAAGGCTCCCTGTATCTAAACTAATATGTGATGTAAGAGAGTGTATGATCTGCCTGTGTTCTGTTTGACTGTGAAGTCTATCTTCAAACATGCGGTCTCACGCCAACAGCTTTTCTCAGCAGGGGCACATATTGTGACATTACACTGGCAGCAGTTAGAAGCATGTTTCCTCTTGCCAAAGATTAAAAAATATAATGCATTTAATGACAGAACTTCCTATTCAATCCCATAATGCTTTTATCTTACAGAGCAGCCGTGAGCAAGGGGCACACAGGAACAAAGAATCAGAAGAATCAGAATTGGACCCATGACTAAAGTGATTATAAACTGTTCTATTAAATTAGAACATTACAATTGTCCGAACAGTTTGAGCTTAGATGTCTGCTGGTCATGATAACGGGAGAATGGGGACAGAAAAAGTCATTTCGGGCTAGTTAAGAAATGGTCCATTTTATCTCACTTGTGAAAGTCTTTGCACATTGATAACCCTGTACTTGAACAATGGAGAATCATAATCCAAAGCATACGTTAAGAAATGAGGCTATTTTAAAGTGTTATTTTAAAGATGTCAAAATAAGCCTAAATGCTCAATAATATGCAGTCATCAAAGTTTATGAATGTTTATCTTTTGAATCCCAAATCTAAAATATAGACAATCTGTTTTGAGTTGGAATCATAAGACTGAGACTGACTAAGTATCTGTTGTAAATGAGACATATCTATTAAACCATATTATTTCTTTTTCTTTCTTTCTTTATCTTTATTTATACGGGGGAACCCAATGGGAGCACTTGGGCTCTCTTTTTCATGGGCGCCCTGTTTAAAACACAATACAAGCAGAAAAAACAAATAGATATACAAGTCCATATAAAACATTAAAAACCGGTGCAGGTGTGTGTATGAAAGTTTGTTACCAGATTATTAAATTGCAATTGTGTCACCAGCGTATCCAGTTTTGCTTTTCCTTGGAGTGTATTCCATTTTTGTGAAGCAAAACAGCTAAAAGCCTCTTTCCCGTCTCAGTTTTGGTGCAGCTAGTCCTTAGCCTTATGCAGTCATGTGATCTGGTATTAAATGTTCCGGTATCAATGATTAACAAGCACATGAGGTGTTCTGGCAGTTTTTGAAGTAGTTTCTTATAGATACATTTTAAGCATGGTACAGTGGTTTACTTTGAGTGATCCATGGAGGCTTGAGTAATCCTGTATTCAATTCAATATAACTTTATTTATCTCCAAGGGACAGTCTATTGAGCACATTGAGCAATAGAATAATGGTAATGTTTTAACAGGGGGACTGGTCAGGGAGGGTCAGCAGATCCTGTGTCAGGGTCAGGCTCTCTGGACAAAAGTGTGAACATTTCTCATGTAGTGTTGATTTAACTTAGTTTAACAGTGTGGAAAGTGTTAAGATCTATGCTGCTAAAACCGACTGTTTATATTAATGGACATAGCTAACCTGCTGGCTGCCGCGTTCCAAATAGGAAGTGAGAATGGCTCCACTGGCTCTGGCTCCAATTCACTTTACATTGAGAAATTGTCACCCCTCTCTCTGTAACTGCTGCACTGATCCTCGGCATTTTTAGCTTAAAATGTTCGTATTAACCCGCTCTGCATGATCCTGGTGTTATTTTGCTTCTCTGTCAGCATGTCAAGATGAACATTAATAACAGACAAATCAGGAGTCTTCTTTCCCAGAGGTCGCTCCTGCTAGCGTTAGCAACAGGTTTGATTGACAGCGTCGCTAAGCACACACTCCCTGCTAAACCAGCGGTGCGGCCGGGAAGGGGCGTTACCATCAACAGCCTGGCTCCGGATTGGTTCTTTGGTTGCTACGATACTCGTGGTCGGAACCCGGCTCCAAATCGGCCCCTATAACTGCTCTAGCCTCGATGAGCTTCATTTGACTGGAGCTGAACGCTACGGGTGACGTCACACTCACTTAGTGCACTTTATACAGTCTGTGGTAAAAAAACAAAACAAAACATGGTGGTGTGGAGGTTATGCAAATGACATCATAACATTCATGTTTTTCATTTGCTATCAGAATGGCAACATTATGAGTGTCAATGGCAAGTAATGACATTTTCTTGTTCTGCTAAATATTTAGTTTGTACCTGACACCTAAAAGAAAATCAAGTAAACAGTAGTAGAAAATCAGTTAACAGTTAATGATGGCCATGCACCAGGAACACTGCAGACTCTTTTATCACTGATACAGACTGTGGATCTGACACAGCTGAACTGAACCTTTCTCTCCTTCAATAACATGTTTCTGAGTCTCTGTGTTGAGTAGATTAATGGCGAGTAGAAGTGTCCTCAACCTCCCTCTCTCGTTGGCTAACAAGCTAGCTAAGCTCTGCACAGTCACAGCAACAACAGAGAAACTACTTTCAGTTTCCATTTTGTTGTATGAAGCTAATTTGAGCAAAAAAAAAAAAAATAGCCCCATGGACAAAAATTATACAAAAAGCAAAGAAACACATTTAGTCTGTTCTGTCTCAGCGCCACTCGGGGCATCTTTTTTATTGACATGGAATATATCACACATTATTTTGAATTCTTGTTACCACTTCATTTTATGTGTAAAAAGTACAACACAGTGTAAAAAGACAGAATCACTCAGTAGCTTGTTAAACTTGTAGTAAAGTAATATTGGCTAAACCTGAGTGTAGCTCGCTTTTTTCTTGTATATGAGTGAATGTATTTTTTCTCCCATATATTGTATTATAAAAACAGCACTTTTTAATTATTGCAAACCTGGAATACAGGTAAGACAGATAGACTTTATTAATCAAATTCATCTCTGCATTTGACCCATCCTTCAGTCCTTGGGCAACCTGTCGGCTCTCCGTAGTCAATGAGAAGAGTAAAGCGGGTGCGGGTGGGTCGGGTCCAAGTCCTCCTCCACTCTAAGTTAATGTGGTATAAAATCAGAACCATAAGCCTCACCTACAGCATGTTCTGTAGCTCTGATTAACAAACTAGGACACACTGCACGCATATTTTGCCCTCCGCAGGCATAAAAAAGCACATTTTGGACATATATTTTTAGAATGCATTCACTTTTAACGCTGTCTAAGAAATATGCTTACAAAATCCAAAATCCATACAAAACTTAACTTCTTATGCATAGGGTGAAATACGCGTGCAGTGTGTCTTAGGCCTAACACATGCCCCGACACCACAGTGGACACTTAAGTAGAAGTGGAGAGTGGTCAGTGGCTGCGCAGAGCACACTATACATCTGCTGATGAAAATTCAGTTTTTGCTGCTGATAGTGAAACCCAGCTTGCGTGATGTGGTATTTGAGTTGAAAATGTTGTGCAGTTCTACCCAAAGCAGAACATCTGGTCACCCAGACTGCAAGTCTGAAAACTCAAGTAAAAAAATTACCTATAACGTTTACTGATATTGACGGTTTAGATGGTGCGAAATTAATAAAATAGTGAAAACACGATGTGCTCTAATGTGCAGATGTTGTAACACACAAAACATTGGTTTAGTTTGTGATTTTATTTTTCTACAGTCAACATTTCTAAACAGGCAATTTGACATTAAAAAAACCCAACTATATAGATGTAAAAATACATTCATAGTTTAATAAATGTAGGGCTTGATTAGCTGCTAGCCCGTTTAGCTGCAGAAATCCACTTCTCTCATCAATCTGGAGGAATCCAGTAAAAGGCAAATTTTTTCTTCTGCACGTATAATGTGTACATGCCAGTGCGCAACAATAATCCACAATTAGTCTCTATGGGAATTCCCCGCTGTCACCACTGCCAGTATGGGGTTTGGAGGTGCATGCTGGGATTGCGTGACAACACCTGTGCATGTTTTGGATTAGAACAAGTTGAGATTTCAATACATCTTTACGATTTTCAAACCAGGCACCGTATCTTTAAGATCAGACAAAAAGTGCTGTAGCCCATTCTGCACACAGTAGTCCATATGTCAGATTCAAATCCTTGGGGTCAGTTTAGTTCACAGGATTAAGCACTTCATTTCTAAAATGCTAGATGGCGCTATGATATTTCCCAGCAGCACCAGGATGTGAGGGAGGGTAGAGTGATGGGAGAAGGATACAAGAAGGCAATGCAACCCGACTGGGACAGAGATGAGGATATGGGCAGACTGTAGTGTGCGGCGGGAGCAAGGGAGCGGTGAAAATAAAAGGGACAGAATGAGAGACGTTAAGTGAGGTGTCAGGGGGGAGGTGACTTATGAAGAGAGAGGGTCCAACAGGCCCATGACTGATGGGATGAGCTCTCGAGAGGCAGATGCATGTACTGTTGGGAGCATGATTTTACCCCGAAGAGGCAAATCATTCAGTGTGAAAATATGAAGGTTCAACTGTGTTACGTAGGAAAAAACCAGACACTAAACGTGTTCCTCAGGCATCCGTCCTCTCCATCCTCGTGTTATGTACAGTATGTGTAGAGTAAAACCAGACCGTTGCGCATTGCTTTGAGTTAATAGTCAATTATTTTATCAATCGCAAACCCAAAAGTAAGAGCCGTAAGTGGTGAGCATTGGTAATCCAACCCTGCTTGACTTTGCTGTGTGAAGAAACTGTGCACATGCTTGAAAATCAGTGGTGGAAGGTAACGAAGTACAAGTAGTGAGTAGTAGTAATACTGTACTTAAGTAGAATTTTTAGGTGTTTGTACTTTACTTAAGTAAATTTTACAGTGGATAATTTTTACTTTTACTTCACTACATTTGAGAGCAGGTATCTGTACTTTCTACTCCACTACATTTTTGAACTGTACTGAAGTAAAAAGTACTTTTCATATGATTTGAGGGGTTATTTTTACCATGTTCGTGTAACATCCATCAAATTCAAGATTCGGCTTTGAGCAAACCAAAATAAATACACTATATTCATTGCTACTGTTGACCTATATATGTGTGTATATATATATATAT
>JACM01051665.1:0-19366 GCA_000787095.1 Periophthalmodon schlosseri
CTCACCTGTCTGCTCCTCAGTCCACTCGCAAGCAAGTTAAATACTCATGAAGCACAATAATTATTGTTGTCAGTACTTGAGGGCTAATGTTTATACTTCTTCTTAGGCCGTGGATGAGCACAGTATTTCTGGAATGGGTCGTGTTGACCAGCTTGCAGAATATTTGGTGGAGCTAAGAAATGAGAAAGGTCTAACCCTTACCAACCAGCAGACTAGCACCATTGTGGGTCTGTGGCAGAACCTGGAACAACATGATAAACACAGAATTTTGTACACTGCGTGGCATCAGGACAGGCTGCTCACTGGGCGCTTTAGGTCCCCCAAAAAGAAGGCTGTTTATGCAGGAGTTGACAGCACGAAAAGGTGTGTACTTGGTTCTACTGGGTCTGCAGCTCAGTGGCCAAACTGCAGCCACCTAGTGCAATCTATATTTATTCGATTATGTAACATTCATAATATCCCCCAAAAAATTGGATACCAAACCATATCAAGATGGTCACTAAATCTAAATGATTACAAAAAGATATGGCAGCTCATTTTGAACAATGGGATTATCATGAAAGATGCCACCCTACAACTAGTTACTGTAAATCATACCACCTTATTACAGTGGCATAATAAAAGGTTTAAGGCACAAGATGTTGCCATTCTGCTGCAAGGGTTGGCATGGCCTGATGAACGGCCCCTTGCCAGTGGACCGTTGCTCCCCATCAACACAAAGCCCACTGAAGTCACTCCACACAGACATGAACACGTTTACAACATGCCACCTGACGCAACTGGGCAGGCAAACACCAAGCTCCATGTCAGGGACAGAGCAGAGCTGCGACCCATTCAGCCAAAACCACCAACATCTCAGCCAGTTTTTTATATGCCACTAATGCCACCGCAGACCACAGCACCAGGCAACATGATGCCACTCTTACCACTGCACCAGACTCTCTCCATCTCCACACCACAATCTGAGAGCACTCCTACTGATCCTGCCCAAACACAAGACACACCACAAAAACGCAAGTACACAAGGACAGTCACCTCCAACAGATGCACCAAGGGAGAACCCCCACCACAGACACCGGCCACAGCCAGCTTACCCGCACCCACCTGAATGAAGGATTTACCGACCGCCCCAACTGGGAGACACCAAGGAGCAGTGGCTTAGAATGATGAGGAAATAAACACCTAACTTCATTATTTAATTATTTTTTCTGGGTAAGGGATTACTGTATATAGAGGTATTGTTGTTGGTCTTTTGTAAATATATTTGGAATTTGTTGCAAATAGGATATTGGGTAAACACTGTAATCTATAATGTAATTTGTTGAGCATGTACATATTAGTTATAGGATGTAAATATGTATATAATATATTCTTGCGTAAATACCTGTGCTTTTATAATAGATATTTTGTGTTTTTGAGAGGAATAAAAATTCCCAAATTTCTCAACTTTCAATACCGTGTTTTTACTTTTTCTTTTGATTGGTTGATGGGTGATAAATATAGTAAATTAACTCAAACAAACACATTATAGATTATATTATTTTAGATATACTGTTACTAGATTATGTGATCTAATATTAATGAGGTAAAATGAGGGTCACCAACTCTAGTGGACTGACTGGACAGGTCATAAAACAGGTCAATAAAAAGAGTTCATCTGGGGTGCATGCACCTGCTGTGACTGTACAAACAACTGAGTGACAACTTGACCCAAGTCCACAGTGATATCTTTATATTGGCAGTGGACAGGGAGCAATATTTATTTATTTTGTGTTGCATAATTTTACCATAGAGAGTAATAAAACAAACTAATTGACACCTATTTCAGGAAATACAATTGGCTGTGAAGTACATGAAATACAGGATGCACCAGGACTAAAACCGGACAAAACTCAGGCTTGCACCAGGACTAAACCAGGACTAAACCAGGACTAAACCAGGACTAAACCAGGACTAAACCCAGACTGTACCAGGACTAAAACCGGACTAAACCCAGGCTGCACTTGGACTAAAACTGGACTAAACCAGGACTAAACGCAGACTGCACCAGGACTAAAACCGGATTAAAACCGGACTAAACCAGGACTACATGTGCTCTGTAATGGAGATGGCTGCAGTCTGCCTCATTGTACTATATTCTTATGCAATCCCTGGCACAAAGAGAACCTGACCCTTACACACGTGCACGCTCATATGCACTCTCACATGCACGCTCACATGCACGCTCTCAGACACTGGCACATATGCTCACACAGGCTCTTACGGGCTCTTATGGGCTTTCACGTGCTCTCACGTGGTCTTATGTTAGGTTTCCTTGCTTCTTGCACTTCCATTGATTTTCTGGAGACTGATCCTAACCTTAAAGGAACTGTATGTAAAGAGTTTATTTTCCTGACCTATCTTTGTCCCCAGATACGAAGTAAACGTTTAAATGCTTTTACTGATAACAATTGTAATGCTGATTTATTCTTACAAAAACATTGGACATGATGGACAAGTTGTTTGTTATAATTTGTTTTTGGTTTTTTTTTTGGTTCTCAAGGCGATTAGCCAGTCAAAAGGCAGAATAAGCCTCACATGAGTTTCTCATTTGGATTGTCAGTTTCAATGCTGAAATCCAGTTGGTTTAAACCTAAAATGACTGACTCTGATCTAAATGATCATTACCTAAACCCCAGCACCTGCAGCCAATCATGAATCGGTGCTAGTGCAGCCTCTGCAGCTCAGTGAGTGACTTCTGGAGGTTCTGAACTTTCATATGAGGCATGGCCTGTCCATATACTGAGAATCTGAAGGTTTAGGCACTGACGTGACAACCCAGGTTCAGTTGTAATAATAATACCTTTTTTTTAAAACAGTAGACAAACGGCATGTCTGTATTATCACAATGATGCAATACAGATTTTGCATCATTGTGATAACACATAGACTGGCTCTCGTGTGCATGCTCATGCACGCTCATACGCACATACACATACTTGGATGCACACGGCCGCTCGCCTCGTTCCTTGGCAACATGCTGAACTGGCTCAGGCTGGTTGAGTTACACAAGGCTGTGGCTGTGTGTGTGTGTGTTTGTGTGTGAGAGAGGGAGAGAGCTGTGACTGAGGAGCAGTGGAGGATGTGGAGACTTTCCAGAGTCTAACACAGAGGCTTGAGGAGGACCCTGGACCCGTTCTGGATTGTGGGAGGGGCTGGTCCTCTTCTGATGTAATCCTCATTATGAGTCCTCTAACTGTGTACTGTTAGTATGTCACTGCTTCATGGACACACTGGTGTAGAGTTTGTATGTGGTTTGATATGGAGCTCTGTGAAAAGAAGTACATTCAATCCAAACCGTTTTACTGGGGGCTTGAATCTTGTCCACATATATTTTCTGTTCATCCTTTTCATTGTATGTAGCCTGCACTTTTATAGTTTTAAAGCATCACTGATCGTACGACCACAGCTATGAGCAGCCACATTGACAATGGAGGCAGAAAACACGATCCACTCGGACTCAATGTCCTAGCCTCCTGAGGGATCTGGGAGAAACTCTCCCGGGGGTGTGAGCTGAAGATCTGCTGACAGAGGGTTCCTTCAGACGTTCCCAATAGACTCACGATACACTTGGGTCTGCCAGGTCTTTCCAGCTTTTTCCTCTGTCAGCAGATCCAACTCAGCACCAGGTGGTGCTCTACAGCTTTGGGGCTGTAGCCGGGTTCTGCAGTCCAGTAGGCACTCATCTGCGAGAACCCACCCCAGGCCTGGCTCCAGGGTGGAGCCCTGGTAAGAAAATTTACAAATCCCATTTTACATAAACTCAAACAATTGTGTTGGCCTAGAGCCTTCAGTGTTCATGTTACAGACTGTTATAGGTGTCTTTTTTAGTTTTTTTATTTTAGTGGATACGTCTGAAACTGTTCCGCCCATCTGATGACAGGGCATGGCCTGTCACATGTTACAGTGTAAGGTGTACTTCTACACAAAGTGTTACGTTGTCTGGGTGGAGTCTTGAGTTATGTAATAAAGTGGGGTCAAACATGTCTTCAGGGCTTGTGTGTGACTGAGGAGAGGGACTGGGCACAGTGGCTTCACTTTGAGATAGTCTGGTGGGTTTTTGGGGTTGCTGGTGGTGAGGTCTGATCAGGGGACTTGAGATGACATGAGCAGCAATGAGAGCATCACCAGCAGCATCAGCAAACCTGTCTCCAACTCTGCTCCCAAACTGTACCTTTGCTTCTAGAGAAGCAGATGAATATATAAACGCAATTTAGACAATGAAGTTTTCAAGTTTTTTTGTTATGGTGTTTGCATTAAAAAGTATATTGATCTTCATATGAGTTAAAAACATCACAAACACAGAAAAGTATATTTTTAAAAAAGCAATAAAAAAATCAAAATGCTGCAATAGAATTACATAAAAGACATTTTATTCAAAGCCTAATTGTAAAAAATACTGTCCAAAAAAAAAAAAGCAAATAGCCTGTAGAGCTATTAGACTGTGAAAAGATGTGTTTGTAAACTGTAGCTTATTACTTATTATGGATGATGGGGGTCTCCCCCTGTGCGTCCTCGTCCACACGTCTCCTTTGGGTCTTCTCTCCCTAACATGTCATCATTTTACTAAGCACAAAATTGCAGTTATTTAGGTAAAACTACAGCTTTGTCTGAAGATTAATGATGGAAAAAAAAAGATGAAAAACTTATTCTGATATAAAACACTAATAATAATAATAATAATAATAATGCCGTACACTTGTAATGCGCTTTGCAGGAGCTGCGTGCTCTCGTCACTCCTCCGGTGTGCGCACTTCAGTCATTACCATAATAGCACCAGTAGCATTGGAAAGCACCAGGTCTCAGCTTTCAGCAGCTTTTTGAATTGTGTCGATTGCACATTTTATTGCGGAGTTGTGGTAATTTGAAAAAACGCTTGTCAAATTCTGTCTGCACTGATAGCAGCCAGGAAAATTACAAGATCAAACAATTACATTTCCCAGATCTGTATTGGCTGAAAATTGAAACCGGAATGTGGATGCTGGATCAGATTAAGCCCTGGTGGTGGGGAGGGAGGGGCTGTGTGAAATGGCCCAGATTAAAGGTCTGTATTGTTGTCTGTATGTTCATGAAATAAACTAAAAGACATTTTTATTTTGTTGTTGAAAAGATTATCACTACTACAAAATTACAATTTTTATCTTGGTGTTTTTTTTTTCTTTCCCATATCGCACTAGGTACCCAGCTATTGTAAAGTAATGGAGTAGGACTATAATAGTAACCTTGTGCCCTCCTGTGTGCCCTCAGGTTTGGTGTGGTTCTACTGCCCGTCACCATGGCTACCCTGCTGCTGACGCGCCAGCTCGGCCTCTCCCTGCACACCCTACGCTCCTCGCTTTTAGGTACCCAACACTCTCTCCTTCTATACCACCTTTCCCAGCACTTGTAAACAGAATCATTGTAATATCCATAATGGAGGCAAAAGTGAAGAGGAACATGGTGCTTTGTCAATGGGATCAGGATTAATGACAGAAATGTTTACCCCATAATAGTTTTAATTTTATCTTCAGATGCATTACATACTTTACTACAAATTAGACAATATTTTTTGTGAGTCTCAAATACAATTGTGACTTTTTTCATTCTTCATAATGGAAAATTGTTTGCTTATTATAAAAATAATTAGAATGGAGGCAAAATGAAGTCTATCATAGCTGTCATTTTGCATATTTTGATGACATAGTGCCTAATTTTCAACCAAGAATACATGATACATGTGGGCATCATGAATTTATAGGGGTACACTCACTATGTTTACCTGCACAGAGAACTTCAAGTGTGCTAAACAAACAAATTAAATAATAACTAATACTTACATAACACATTTGTCTTATTTGTTTTTTGTTTAAATTTTGGTTTAAGAAATAAAGGCTGTTCTCAGTTGCTGCACTGGTATCGGTTGATATCGGTTATCAGCAGATGCTTAAAGCTATAGTATCAGAATCGGTATCAGAACATAACCACACTTTTGGCAGAATTTGGCAGAATTTTTGGCAGAAAAGTGACATCTCATTTACGTTAAGCATTTCATTTTCAGACATGAGGAACAAGTTAATCACATGTTATTTGCTCTCTGCAGCACAAATAAACACATTGACGCTTCGGTAGGTTTCACTTTAGCATACCAGTTTAAAATACTGAAACAATAACAAATGTGCTAGTCCACGGAGGAGAGGCTGAAGATCTAAAACTGAATAAACATTCAAACACATGTCTAATATTTGCCTGGCTGTTTCTTACCTCGTGCAGTTGAACGAGGCTCCTAGTCTTGGACTAGGTCAGTTATCTGGTTTTCCTGACGTGTATGTAAACGTGTAGTGTTGCCCGAAGTAGGAAATGTAACTGAAGTTTTAATACTACTATGTCCTGACAGAATACAGTGAATGAAATGTAGCTTCTCCATATGTACCATTTGAGCTAGTTTAATCTATGTTATAGATTGTAGTAGAATGTAACTGTGCTTAAACTCAACACTGTGTAAAACAATGCAACTCTAGGAAATTATCTCCACTCTGCATACAGAAAGGTACAAAGGTATGGTCAGAACAGCAGTGGTGATGCCAGTCTAAACCAGCTCAAGTGCGGTTTTGTTTGTGCTTGAGTGGGCAAAACTCATCCAGCCAGAGCCAGACCAAACAGGACTGTGGCACACATCTCCTCTCCATAAACATGACCTCATATTGGTTTACTATTACCTATTTCTATCTCCATTCATAAAGCAGACTGTTGTTTACTGGGTAAATGAGTAAATGTTTGAGAGAAGGAGCAGGTCTGGTCTGGTTCTGCTGCGGGGCTGAAGTCTACAATCTCAGTCTGGACTTTAAGCTCTGATAGTGTGGTGAGAAAGCAGTAAACCAAAGCTTTCCTGTGTAACTGTACACACACTGTAAAGATCAGGTTTTAGGGTGCTTCTATATCTTTTACCCATTCTCTTGTCACTACTGCTGTGCACAGACTCTGCCAGATTTACTAAGCATTTGCACACACACAAAACTGATACTAGGGTTGTCAAAAGTATTGAAAATCAGAGACTAATCAATACTAAAACTAGTATCAAAATTAGATACTCATTTAAGCAGGTGTCAATACTAACAAAAAGAAGCCACATTCACAGTACAGAATTGAACCTTTCCTGACCTTTAGAATGATCTTGAGCTGTATCAGAACAAGTATAAGACACATAGACTAGTATACGCCCATGGACCACTATAGAACCTACCTGGATTACACAGATATAAGGCCACATGGGAATAGAAAAAAGAAAGCACTATGTTTCAGTGTTGAGAATTACATTCTGTTGTCTAAACATTGTGGTGTTGGAAATAGTGTTGAGTATCATTGAGTAATGGTGTATCGTGACAGCACTAGTTTGTATTTGTTTATAAATTGAGTGTGAAAATGCATCCTTAGTAGTTCCATGTTGCTCCTCCTTGACCTCCCCTGATTAGTAAACCCCTCTGTATTCTCTGTGTGCTCCACAGGCTGCAGACATGTGAGTAAGGCCGCTCCTCAGGCTCAGATGGACTGGGATTATGACGGGCCCTCCATGAAGACCCCAGTGCCTGGGCCACGCTCTCAGGTACTGCCCCCACATCCGCACACACACACACATCAGGGCAGGGCATACAGGCAAAATCTAACTCTGTCTGTGTTATGTCTGCAGGCACTGCTCAAGCAACTGGGAGAGATCCAGGTATGAGAGGATGGGAGGATTAAAGGGGATATAGGTTGCATTCATGTGACATCAGCACATTGTAGAATCCCCCTAGTTTAAACTAAGATGTAGGACAGGTTAGAATTCTCTAGTGGGATTTGCTGTTTAACTGTCAGATTGCTGATTTATTGACCTGGTTTATGGTTAATATTTGTAATTACTGGGACTATCCACATGAAACAAAGTTCAATGTCTTCTCTATTAACAATAGCTTCAGAAAGTGGTGCTGTGACTTGCGGTTAGAACATCGTGATTATGCCTGCATGGTAAGAGGGCTCCTGACAGAGCCAAAGTAATTAACAAGAACCCCTTCTAAATGGCAAAATTAATTTTGTAAATCGAAGATGAGATCGAGGGGAAGAGAAATACACCAAAAAATGTGCTTGACAGCAGTTTCATGTAAGTGAACTGATTTTGAAAAGCGCTAGCATTAGTCTACAGTTGACCATCGCAGATCCACAGCAAACCAAATGACTAACTAGCCAATTCAAAGCTAACACTCATTATGGAAGATTACAATGTACTTTTACAAGAGCTTTGAGACTTTTGCCAAGAAAACAGGAAGCAGCTAGAAAATATTAAGGATGATATTGCTGAAGTGAACAACCAATTAGAGGAAGCTGAGGGGCTTGTGCAGTTGCACATGAGGTTGGCAAGTTGACAGATCTGGAAAGCCGTTCAAGGGGAGAGAACATCAGGATTTGCGGCATATCGAAGGCATCTGAGCAAGACTCCCCTACAGTGAGTGACTTTGTTGAGACTTTGTTGCGTGAAGGTTTGCAACTGAGTGCTGCAAAGGATATTGGCATCAAATGGGCTCACCGCTCTCAAGGCCCTCAGTTTCCAAGCGGGGCCCCACCATGCTCTATTCTCGTTAAATTCTTGAGTTTCAAGACCAAAGAACAGATTCTCTGCAAGGCATGGCAAATAAGAGGTTTTACCTGGAATGGTAAACTTGTAACACTGGACAATGATTACCCTCCTATCATCCTCAAGAACAGAAGAGAATACTCTTGAGATGCTCTCTTTCCCGCCAGGCTGAAGCTGAAGTTTGCTGAAGGAGTAAAATATACGATACATATGTGGAAGCGAGTGAAAAAATGTCCAGAAGAGGCTTCCCAGTTGTGATCATCAAACCACTGGAAACAATCTTGAGGCAACTAAAACAGCTGCCCTGGACTAGAGTGACCAAAGGGACTGGCTGCAGTACAAACCTGGGACCAGACTTGGGCTACAAAGACAAGCTGAGAGTCTTCAGGAGAATGGCAGCTGGGGCCTCTGGAGATTAAGGTTGACTTTTTGGTTGTCTGTGAGAGGTATCTATTATGGTGTTTTCTAGTAGAAGTTTAAGCTTAAAGACATAGTGTTTCTTTTGGCGTGAAATAAGAAGTGTGTGGTTCTTTAGGGTGTATCTTCCCATAGCATAAGGGCCCCTTTCAACAAACTGATGAGAATGTCACCTTTAGAGGTTCTACAGGGTCTATCTCAAAGACCCTGTAGAGCCACATACACCATCTAAGTTCATTTATTATTGTTTTCAAATGTTCAGTTTTATTCTTCTTCAATGTTTACTATGGGGAGCTGGGAACATATTTATGATGTAGCTAAAGGAACCTGAAATAGTGCCAGACTCGCAGGTATCTGCAGGTCAAGCACTTCATGCATTTCTGTCAGAACGTTACAATGACCTACAAACATGTCACTGATAAAATCATTATCTCCCACTAAAATAATTTCCAAATTATACAATGGTCTCCTGTTGGGTAAAGGGAGAGCACATATTATGTGAAAGAGGAGTGGGAAAGAGAGAGAAGGTTTACAATCATAGAGGAGAATTAGGAGCACTTGTGTCAAATACAGTGGGTCTTGACTTGGTCAAATATTTGGCGTGAATTCTGTCTGAATGAGATTTTTCATTATGACAGTCCAGAAGAGATATCAGGGAATAGGTGATACCTACTGGAGATGTGGCAATGATGGTGCCAATCATTTCCATATTGTTTGGGAATGTGTGATCCTCCAAGAATATGGGTTTATTGGTCTATTGGAGATTCATTAACATCTGCAATGTCAATCGTTTACCCTATGTCATTTGATGGCTTGTACTACTAGATGACTTTAACAATAAGAACAAGAAATTACGCTATGTCTTGTTGGCTGCAAGCAAAAAGGCATTAACGAGGAAATGGCTTAAACCTGAGTGACCAACAACTAACAACTGGATTGACATTTTATACGAGATTTATACAATGGAAAAGGTTTCATTCTTACTGAGAGTGCAGCTGGACATATTCTACAAGATGTGGACTAATTAGACAGAACATATAAAGCCTGTGAGATCAGAGAAAGCAAGAACATTGTGATTTTATTCTGTGTATTGGAATGTGTAATATGAAAAAAAGTGTTGCCATTATTCAAGGCCAAAAACATGATTGTTGTCAGTTTAGAGGACTTTAAGCCATGAGATATATAAAGCAAGTTTGTGGAGCCAGTCTCAAACGTTTATTGACTTTTGTCTTTCAAAAACAGTGAATCTCCCATACAGTTCCCTGCCCTCCATCATCAAATTGCCCATTTTTAGAACATGAGCACAACCTATTACACAATATTATACTTTGCGTTTTATACATTTTATAATTGTTCCTTCATCAAAACCATACCAGGAGTAGTGTTTTATTGAAGCATGCTTGAGTAATCCTTTAGTCTCTGCTGCCCTCTCTGTCAGCTTCATAGTTCATATCTCCGCCTACTTCAACTATCCCCTCCCACTCCAGGAAGCACTCACCAATCAGCAAACCCCCATCGTCCTTTTAATGGGAATTGATACTTTGCAGTGACGTCATGTTGGGTTTGTTCTACATGTATCTTTATCTTTCATTATGGTGAAATGTCAATGTTCAGCAGTTACCGTGGTGACACAATGCACACATTAGCAAACACTATCAAAAAAGTTTCAAGATCATCTGAGAACTCAAGAAAAAATACTAATTGATTTAAATAACACATTTTCCGTTTCTGTGATCAATATGAGCGTTCATGGTCCTAGTTAAGTGTTTGATTTTCAACAAAAAGGTGAGAATGACTAACTGAAAAACTGTTGGCTAATGTTAGCCAGCTTGTGACTGTAATTTTATGTGTAAGAGACTTGTTTAACAGCTCAAAACACAAGTCAGTTATTTATGGTTAGATTGTCCTAAAATTAAAGTCTAACAGAGCTTCAGACAGAGCAGTGTCTATAGCAAACTGTACACACTGAGGTAATTCCATGACGGTTACCTAGCAACCATTCTCCCGGTCGGTTATCCAGGTATGGAACTGGTGTAATGCTTGGCTTACCTTGGCAACAGCAGCAGCCCATAGGAAAGGATTAGGAGTGGATGCTCAATAGTGAAGTCTGTTTAATTAGAAATAAGTACCGGTAGTCTGATCATATGACACAGCCAAAATAAATGAGAATTGGTGGATTTCAGATTCCAGAATGTGATGATGTCATACTTCCAGATGGGGACAAGAGACAGAGTTTTCTGTTGACAATTGTACATTTGACATTTGACATGACATTGTACTTTGCCATGAAATATCCAAAAGGTAAATGGAAAAGAAATTACAACATATTACAAGAGAAATCGAAAGTTATGAATGTAACCCTGATGACTGCCAGAGGGCAGTCAGGAGGGATGAATTGGAACGTCATTTTAACAATTATGTGCTGACATCATTTTAGTTGAAAAATGCCTTTCAGCATTATGATTAAGTGGCACTGTGTGGCAGAACTATAGGCCGCATAGCAGACAAAATGTGTTTCTTTGCTTTTTATTGCCATTGTTTTCACCCCACAATAATTACTTCCTCAACACAGGGACTCAGAAACATGATATTTAAGGAGAGAAAGGTTCAGTTCAACTCTATGATCATAAAGCCTGTGTCAGTGATAAATATAAGCGTAGCTTGCAGTGTCATTGTTTAGCCCCTGTTGTTTAGCTAACTGCTAACTGGTTTTCTAAATAGTAAATTGTAAATCTTTTATATAGTGCTTTTCCACCTTCAAGGCACTCAAAGCGCTTTACATCAAAGAACCAATCACCCATTCACACACACATTCATACGACAGTGTGCACAAACACTGGGGGCAAGGTGGGTTAAGTGTCTTGCCCAAGGACACAACAACAGCATTCATCTGTGGGAGCTGGGATTGCACCACCAACCTGTGGGTCAGTGGATCTAACCGCTCAACCAATGATGTTTACGTTGAGAGCAGGATTCAAAGCACCAGCCTTCGGATTACTGGACAAACACGCTACCAACTGAGCTACTGTCACCCTAGTACTGTACAAATGAAATATTTAGCAGTTGTGTAAATGTCTGGATTTATTATTAAGTGGTAACAGCTCTTTTACATTTTAGATACTTTTTGAGCTTTTACAGAAGATGTCATTACTCACCATTGACACTCATATAATGTTGTCACTCACTAATAATGTTCCAAAGGTTGTGATGTCATCTGCATAACCTCTATTGGCCTATAGAATACTGGGATGTCATCTGAAACCCAGCAATATGGATCTATACAACGGTCAGGTTACTCATCTAGCCTTGTAATGGTTCCTGGTGTTGGGATATATTGTTGCGTGTCATCTGTGGTATTCATTTTGGAGAATTTGATGAGGAGAGTGAAGTTGCCTATTACTTTCCATCATCAGGCCTGCCCACAAACGTTACAAGACACAAGGCTTGTTAACAAGGGCCAAGGCAATTCTAATTTACACAATAGTTTGACAAATGTTTGACAAATGTTTAAATGTTTACACTGTCTGAAAAAATGTGTTTCTGAATAGTCCCTGCATTTTGGATGTAAATTTGGGTGTTGATGACATGGGTAAATTCCATTTTAGAAGGATATAGGAGAACTCTTAGTGTGGGTAAGTTATACAGTCACAGTCTGAGTGCAGCAGTGACAGCAGTGGTCTGAAGTGGTCCTTAAACGCCACAGGCTACACACACACGTGTATTATAATAATGTCTTACACTTGTAATGCACTTTCCAGGCTTGTCAAAGCCTCTCAAAGCGCTACACTGTATTCATTATTCATTCACTCCACACTGGGTGATGGTAAGCTGCTGTTGCAGCCACAGCTGCCCTGGGACAGACTGACAGAAGCCAGGCTGCCAATCTGCACCATCGGCCCCTCCGACCACCACCAGTCATTCACACACACACACCACTTTCATACTAAGCAATGTGGGGTGAAGTGTCTTGCCAACAACAGGACTTGGTCCGAGCGGGAATCGATAGTCTGCCCTTTGGGTTGGAGGACCACTGCTCTAACCACTGAGCCACTGTCGCCCCGAACTGAACTCCTGTAACTTTTGAGGATAATAGGTTTTGCTCCTTTAGCAAAATCACAAATACACTGCCCCTTTGATGGCACTGCAGTAAAACGAACATCTTAATACTGTATGATAAAGGTGAAATGGCTTGTCCTTGCGGGCTGCCGTACGTTTGGTGTAAGCAGATGTTTAGT
The DNA here is from genome assembly GCA_000787095.1 of Periophthalmodon schlosseri. Lineage (NCBI taxonomy): Eukaryota > Metazoa > Chordata > Actinopteri > Gobiiformes > Gobiidae > Periophthalmodon > Periophthalmodon schlosseri. The sequence continues at coordinate 13,276 of JACM01051665.1, forward strand.
GTGTAGATTCATCTCAAACTCAGCCTTGTGTCTCCAGAACGTCGATGCCATCAACTTCTTCTGTAACTACGAGGAGAGCCGTGGAAACTACCTGGTGGATGTGGACGGGAATCGCATGTTAGATGTGTACACCCAGATCTCTTCCATCCCCATTGGTAGGCCTCCTCTGTATCACTCTGCTCCTCTGCACTGCTCCTCTATACCTCTCCTCTGCACCACTCTGCTCCTCTGCACTTCACTGTGCCCTCTGCTCCTCTGTGCCCTCTGCTGCTCTGTGCCCTCTGCTCCTCTGTACCACTCAGCTGTGCCCTCTTCTCCTCTGTGCCCCTCCTCTATACCCTCTGTTCCTCTGTACCCCCCGCTTTGCTGCACCACTCCTCTGGGCCCTCTGTTTCTCTGCACCACTCTGCTTCTCTGGGCCCTCTGCTACTCTGCACCGCTCCTCTACACCTCTCTGCTCCTCTGTTCCCTCTGCTCTTCTGCACCACTCCTCTGTGCCCCGCTATACTACTCTGCTCATGTATACCCTATGCTCCTCTGCACCACTCCTCTGTACCCTCTGCTCCGCTGTACCCACTGCTTCTCTGCACCACTCATCTGTACCCTCTACTTCTCTGTGCTCTTTGCTTCTCTTTGCTCTCTGCTCCTTGTGCCCTCTGTTCCTCTGCACCACTCCTCTGTGCCCTCTGCTCCTCTGTACCACTCTGTGCCCTCTGTTCTTCTGTATCCCTCCCCAGTATCTCATCTCTCTGTACCTCTCCTCTGTACCTCTCCTCTGTATCTCTCCTCTGTACCCGTCCTCCTCAGCTCCCCTCCTCTGTACCCCTCCTCTGTACCCCCCCTCCTCTGCACCTCTCCACTGTACCTCTCCTCTGTACTTCTCCTCTGTACTTCTCCTCTGTACTTCTCCTCTGTACACCTCCTCTGTACACCTCCTCTGTACACCTCCTCTGTATCTCATCTCTGTACAACTCCTCTGTACCTCGCCAACTCTCTGTACCCCTCCTCTTCTCTGCAGTTATCCTCAGTACCCCGCCCAAAATGCGGTTTGATCATCCTCATTAATGGATGCATTTTACTATGAACCAATGTATGTTCCTCATATACTACTGTGTTTCAGGCTACAACCATCCTGCTCTGCACAAGCTGATGGCCGATCCCAACAACCTGGTTAGACCCCACACTGTCAGCCACGGCCACTGCACACGGCCACTGCACACGGCCACTGCACACGGCCACTGCACACGGCCACTGCACACGGCCACTGCACATTGTGCACAGTAACTGCATGAAAACAGTTCATTTGGAAATTCCGTGTCCAGCTGCTTTGCACTTTTCCTGCAGATTGTAAAAGGTTATTGGGCCGTAACCTTGCCTAAGAACATACTAAGAGTCACAGAACCCACCAGGTGCAGTGATCCCATACAGAGCTGTAACGGTGGCCCGTATAGAGTGCACTGTGGCCTGGACAGACTGAGGCTGTCACTCTTGTCACAGCACAACAGAAGCCTGTGCTATATACCTCCACTTGTAAACATAAATAGTATTATTTTTACAAATTTGTTATCAAAAGCTTCAACGTGATGTCATTAAATCATCAAAATGACACAAAGGCCTTTCACAATAACAAAAGTACACTTATATTGCTAAAGAAAATATAGACAATAAACGATATTGAATGCCATTATGCCACTGAAGCAGGACATGAACTGCAGTTAAGTCATAGAAGTAATTTATTCAACCCTCTACAGCTCAAGTCTGAAAAATAACAAAAACTACACATGATAAATATTAATCCCCCAAAATAATTGTTCCATTTACCATTCAGCTGTCAATGTAGTAATTATCGTGATAGACACATTGGCTTGGATGATTGGGCACAGATGTTGATGTGACTTACCGCATTGTCCTGACAGAGCACGTTTGTGAACCGGCCCGCTTTGGGGATCCTGCCTCCAGGAAGTTTCCCTGATAAAGTCACAGAGAGCCTGCTGTCGGTCAGTCATAGTCTCCCTCACACATGTACTCTGACATATCTCTGTTTGGGTCTATGGTAGGAGATGTGATGTAATGTCTTCACAGGTGGCCCCCAGTGGGATGAGCCGGGTGCAGACCATGGCCTGTGGATCCTGCTCCAATGAAAATGCCTACAAAGCCATGTTTATCTGGTACAGGGTGAGTCAGGGGACAAAAAGGCTACACGACTCTTTAAGAGAAAAAAAAATTGTTTAGTGCCAGTCAAAAGTTTGGACACACCCTCTCATTGTTCAAAGTTTTTTTTTCTTTATAAAAAAGTTAAATACGTTTTTCGACAGAGCAAAGAATGGCTACTTTGAGGATTTGAATATAAAATATTTTCCATATATCTTGCTTCATATATTTGATGTCTTCTGTATGTATCTAACATGTAGAAAGGCTGGTAGTGGGCTTTTGGCTGGTAGTGTAAATAAATGCATAAATACAAAATAAATACAAAATATATGAATAAAAAAAGTATTAATTAATGAATACCAAAATAAATTAATACAAATACAAAAATAAATAAATACAGTTTAAAAAAATCTACATCCCCATAGTGTACTGAGTCTGATCTGTTTTGTGCAGAATAAGGAGCGTGGTGGGTCCAACCCCACCCCCACAGAGGAGGACCTGAGCTCCTGCATGATCAACCAGGTCAGTGCTTTGTGTGTAAGGCTCTGGTGCTCCTGAACTGTGTCCCCTCCTCACCATGTCCCTCACGTCCTCACCATGACCCCTCCCACCTCATCATGTCCCCCACATCCTCACCATGACCCCTCCCACCTCATCATGTCCCCCACGTCCTCACCATGTCCCCTCCCACCTCACCGTGTCTCCTCCCACCTTACCGTGTCCCCTCCCACCTCACTCTGTCCCCTCCCACCTCACCATGTCCCCACCTCACCATGTCCTCCATGTCCTCACCATGTCCTCCATGTCCTCACCATGTCCTCCATGTCCTCACCATGTCCTCCATGTCCTCACCATGTCCTCCATGTCCTCACCATGTCCCCTCCCATCTCACCATGTCCCCTCCAGAGGTTACGCTAGACTTTTTCTTTAACGGTCATGTTGCCCATCAAACTTTCAACAGTAAATGAATGAAAATGATGTCCTCACATTTATCACTAACGTGCATGCTTTCTGATGGGCTGCTGAGGCACTAATAACTCTTGATGCTCAATCAGAGCTCAAGAACCTTTTTTTTGCCTTCATCGTAATGTGTGTCAGCTATTTTTAAATGTTTTAATTTAACCCTTATTTAACCAGGAGAACCTCACTAAGATTAAAACTCTTTTCCAAGAGTGTCCTCCTCACTATGTCCACTCCCTCCTCACTCTGTCCCCTCCCTCCTTACTCAGTCCCCTCCCTCCTCACTATGTCCCCTCCTCCCCCTGTCCCCTCCCTCTTCACTCTGTCCCCTTTCTCCTCACTACTTCTCCTCCTCACTCTGTCCCCTCCCTCCTAACTATATCCTTTCCACACTACGTCTCCTCCTCACTCTGTCCATTCCCTCCTCACTATGTCCCCTCCTCACTTTGTCCTCTCCCTCCTCACTATGTCCCCTCCTCACTTTGTCCTCTCCCTCCTCACTATGTCCCCTCCTCACTCTGTCCTCTCCCTCCTCACTATGTCCCCTCCTCACTCTGTCCTCTCCCTTCTCACTATTTCCCCTGCTCACTCTGTCTGCTCCCTCTTCACTACGTCCCCTCTTGACTCTGTTTCCTGTCCCCTGCAGAGTCCAGGCTGTCCTGACCTCAGTATCCTGTCCTTTATGGGAGGTTTCCATGGACGCACTCTGGGTATGTAGATCATATCTGAACTCTACTACTTCACCTGTTACTAAAGGGCACCTATTATGCAAAATCTATTTTTCAGACCTTTTAACCATGTTGTTTCCCCCTCACCATTTACTCACCTGAAGTTCTATTTGGAGTGATTCGTGCATGTCTGAGCAATCTTTAATCACTCGTTTTCACAGCCACCAGCTTACTCCCGCTGTGATGTACTTACTTTGTTCTCGAGTTTTATCTTCTTAATTGGCGATACACGATACGTCGCGTAGTCTTTTTGGTATAAATGAAAAAAAATGTGCTGCTCTCTAGCGTGACGTGCAGTTATCCATAGGAGGGGTCGAGAACTTCATGGCTCTTTGTTGTGATGACATTAACGACGACGTCAGCTCCCATTGCGCACTGCAGTTTTCTAACCTGGAAGCCAGCAGAAGTGTTTCTTTTATTAAGTCATTTTAGATGAATATTGTGATTTAAAATGTCCAAATTATAACATAATGATCAGACACAAGCACAATATGTCTGCTTTAAATTTGATTTGACAGTCTAGAGAGATGGTTCTACGGAATTTCAGGGCTCCATTAAAAAAAAAAAAGGACGAAACGAGTCCGCTGACTTACGCATTAGAAAACGGTGTTGCCCAATGGGAGCTGACGTCACAACAAAGCACCGTGTGCTATCGGCACCTCCTATGCTGCACATCACGCTAGCAAGCAGCAGATTTATTTTCATTTGTACCAAAATGACTATGCAACGCTGCCAAATCCTACATGTAACATTAAGAAACTTAAATTGGAAAACGAATTAATAAGTACGTCACAGGGCTGTGTACCGTGGCAGTGAAAACGGAAGTTGATCTGCAAAATGGTGTCTTGAAAATAAGCAATTAAAGATGGCGCAAACATGCACGAATCGCTCCAAATACAACTTCAGAGGGTAAATGAGAAGGGAAACAACTCTAACATGGTTAAAAGATCTGAAAAGTCAATTTTGCATAATAGGTCTAGCTCTTTAAAAATTCTGTTCAATTTACTTGTCTATAGCCACGTAAACAGCAGTTGCCTGCAGGGTGTCACAAATGTGTTGATTTAACCAATAGAAAATCAAACCGTGAAAAGAGCAGCAGTTTAATAGGGAAATTGAGGGGTCCTAACTCTGCTGAGGTGCTTGGTTCTAGCTTCCTTTACACACTAGTGACAATGTCCTGTGTGCAGGGTGCCTGGCTACCACTCACTCCAAAGCCATCCACAAACTGGACATCCCATCTCTGGACTGGCCCATCGCGCCTTTCCCTAGACTGCAGTACCCTCTGGAGGAGTACACCCGTGAGAATGCAGCAGAGGAGGCCCGCTGCCTCGAGGAGGTACTCTCTCTTTTCTTTCTCTGTCTTCCTCCCTCTGCTTCTCTTCCTCCCTATCTCTCTTTTCCTCTGCCTCTCTCTCCCCTTCTCCCTCTCTCTTTTTTCTATATAGTCTATATGATTTAAATTAAAACACTAGAAGTTTTTACTAAGATAATATTGTCTGTTAAGATACTATACTGTGCATCTTTTTGTCTTGTATATTTAAAGCTTAAATGTCTTATTTAATATTAATATACAAGTCATAAATATACATAAAAAATCTCCCAAACAAAATAGTGCAAAATAGTGATATAACTCACTTTATCCTCATATTCTGATATCATTCCCTCATAGACTCTCACAGAAGCACTTACATTACACACCCACACCACACCTGTGCTGTGATCGCTTTCTCTGAGTCTGTTATGCTGTGCTAGTGTGTTATAGACATCATAGAAGCTGCGCAAGTGTTCTAAGCCTAGAGAACGGAATGGCTGCCATATTGGGACAGGACACTTGAGCATTCTACAATAAGAGTCAATGAAATTAGAGGTCAGGAAAACAAAGATGTGGCTGTCTGCTACAGGTGTTCCAATCAGTGAAAACCGAAGGTGCTTTTGGAATAGAAAATACAAAATCCAGGCACTCCAGAAAAGTAAGAGTCGCACGAGGGAAGTGTAATTAAAAGACCTTTATTTATATGGCCAAAGCCAACATGTTTGGACCGGCACTGGTCTTCATCAAGCCTTAGATCAAATCATTTAGAGGTCCACCAAAAGTCATGTTTCACAAACTTTTCCATAGTTTTGAAGTCTTAACTGGGTTTTAACTGTTTCGGAGCAATAAATTAGTCTACTGAACTTATCCTTTTGTCCTGGTTTAGTTGCAGTACTATGCCTTTAAAGAATTTGGAAAAGCCCAGATGATGATGTCATGT
>KN469261.1:0-30226 GCA_000787095.1 Periophthalmodon schlosseri
TAGGAGGGAGAACAGAGGATGACCCAGTTCGCACAGGTGCTCGGGGCGTCCCGGTGGGGGGCGACCGACCACGGGGGAGAGGTGAGGCCTGACCTACTAGAGCCACAGTGTGCGCCGTGTGGTGTAGGTAGAACTGGAAATGTGTTTGAACTATGATTTTAATGCGATTAAATACAGAATGTTAATTAAAGCGATGGGGAGTGAAGGCCGGGCCAAGTGGAGCGATCCAACACGAGCTTGAGCCACGTCACACTGTTCGTCCGCAAGCCAGAGAGTAATGCTGCTGCGCTGTTAGCATGCTAGTTGTTGTTAGCAATACAGTGACAGCCAAACTCTGCCCTGACCTCTGAAAGTTGTGAAAAGTGCTGTGAATAATTACAATGCTGTGAATAACCTTGGATCGCTGCCAATAGTTTAAAATGAGCCAGTTCTGATTTTCAGGCTTTAAGACTCAGCGCCTTAAAGAGCTCATATTGTGGTACTTTCTCATCTATGTTACAATGTTGTTTCCTCGTCACAAACAGACCTGGAGTTGTGTTTTTTTTCATTCGCACATGTTTAACACACAAACCCTGCATATTTAGGCTGAGTTCTTCTCTCAAACTGCAAACACTCTGTTCCACCTTGTGATGTCATGTGGTAATACAGGAAGTGCGCCACTGTGTTTTTAAACTCCACGCACCTTCACTAGAACCATTTCGATGATTTCAGACCTGGAATTGCCCATCTCTACTGAACAAAAGGTGAAAGGTAGCTGTTAATTTGAAAACTATTGCTTCATGACATCACAGGAATTGCCCTCTCTACTGAACAAAAGGTGAAAGGTAGCTGTTAATTTGAAAACTATTGCTTCATGACATCACAAGGTGGAACAGAGCATTTTGAGCTTTCAAGATGTAGGCAGAATAATAATGCTGGGTTACTCAAACATGTGTGAATGAAACAAAACACAACTCCAGGTATGTTTTTGATGAAGTAACAGTTTTATAACATGGCTTAAGCTCACAAGAGTCAATTCTGTGTAATATAGGACTGTTAAATGTTAGAATTTTTCTACTTTTAGTGCCATTATGCTGCAGCAAAACAATGCGTTTAAGTGAAGGAGTTTTCTTCATTCTTTTTATCATTTATAAAATATAACAAGTTGAGCCTGAAGCAACAACAACATCATCCAAGTTACATTTTTACACATTATATAAGCCCACAATATACTATGAGACACAAGGTTATTGTTATAACAGCGATGTTTTGACTTGTTTATCTCTATGACAACAGCTCTAATTTTACATGACTTACAACTCATGCGGTCGTAAGCACATTCCTGATTGGTGTAACTATTTCAAAATTGTTGTAAGAAATAGTTAATTATTGTGTTTGTAATTAACAAATAGCGCTTTTCTGTGACACCTAAGCCAAGACACACAAATGAAATCAAAATACCTAAACGTCCCTATTCTCCCTCTGTTGGTGTTGTCACGATAATAAAATTACAAACTCAATTTCAATACTAAGGAACAGACTCGATACTCAATACCGATTCCGATACCACAATGATAATAAAAAACACTTTCTTTAGACAAAGAATGTGACTTCCACATCAAATGGTAGTACTTTCTTTACTTTTAGTATCAAGTTTCGATACTAGTTTTAGTATCGATTAGTATCTGATTTTCGATACTTTTGACAACCCTCCTCTCTATGCCCTCATTTTACAACTTTAAATCCATTCTCTTTGTCTCTCTTTCCAGACTGAAGTTGTGAGGAAAGGTTCAAACAGGGACACTGCAGTAGTCTCCTCTCTCACCCAGACATCCACCCGCCCTTCCTCCATGTACCATCTCCTCCCTCTCTCCCCCCTCCAGCCTCCTCCATCCTTAGACAGAATTCTACTTATTCCATTTTCATAAGCTCCTGTCTGCTCCCTCTGCTCCTCCTTGGGCAGTTCGGGTGGCGGCCATGTTGTCTGGCTGTGTCTTGTTTTGGTAATACGCGTCCCGCTGGTGTCGCAGGCCTGGCTCGTCATTCGGACAGACAGCAAGGCATCATGGGAGTTTACATGTGGAGATGTGTGATGTCCAGATTGTCAGGTCAAAGGGACAAACAGTGTTTTTAAAATCGCATAAACTTGTGACAAACTGAGATGTTTGTTTTGCGACAGCCTAATCTCAAACTAGATGTGTAAACACCGCAAAATACGTTGTGTCATTGGGCAAGACACTTCACCCACCTTGCCTAGTGTGAATGCGGTGTGTGAGAGTGATTAGTGGTGGTTGCAGGGGCCAATGGTGCAGATTGGCAGCCTCGCTTCCTCCAGTCTGTCCCAGGGCAGCTGTGGCTATAGCAGTAGTACTCATCAGAACAGAGTGAAGTAAATGAATAATGAAATGTACAGCGTCTTTAAGCGTCCAAATACAATCTGTACAAATCAGATGCCTCATAATCATTAACTTCACTAATATGAGTTTGGTTATTTAAAAGCTGCACTGTGTAACTTTTCCAGTAGAGGGTCCAGCGTCTGGTTGTCTCCATAAAAAAAAATGTTATTGTTTTGCCTGGAAACTTCCACAGTATGGCGTTAAAATTGAACATCCATGGAGACCAACCAGCGATTCCACCAAACGAGGTCAGATCTGTGGAGAGGCGATCCCGCTCACAAGAAGACCGCCGTGAAAACACCTGACATTGAATACATGCACCATAGACTGGGTTAATGCCGTACCGTGGGACATTCCAGACAAAGCAATAATATCAAGACAAGCAGGCGACAGAAAAATTTCAATATTAAATGTTAGTACTTTCTTTTCTATTCCCATGTGGCCTTATATCTGTGTAATCCCTCAGTCGTCCGGTAGGTTCCATAGTGGTCCATGGGCGTGTACTAGTCTGTGTCTTATACTTGTTCTGATACAGCTCAAGATCATTCTAAAGGTCCATGGGCGTGTACTAGTCTGTGTGTCTTATACTTGTTCTGACACAGCTCAAGATCATTCTAAAGCTATTCAGGAAAGGTTCATTTGTCCTATGAACGTGACTTCTTTAGTATTGATACGTGCTCCAATTTGCATCTAATTTCGATACTAGTTTTAGTATCGATTAGCATCTGATTTCCGATGCTTTTACAACCCCAATAACTACCGTTACACCAACTAAAATCCTGAACGTTTTTATTGTTAAATCCCGAATATCTCATAATTACACCAACTGCAAGACTGTCCATGTTTGTGAGCAGTGTCCATCTGTCCTCTGCTCCTCAGGCTCCGGGCGGCAGTCTGTCGTCATATTGTGCTTGTTCTGTGGTTTGTCTGTGGTATCATTGTCACAAACACTCATGTGAAAGCAGATGTGGGTAGTACTCAGTTACATTTACTTGAGTAACTTTTTAACAAAACTGTATTTTTCTTGCTTCATACTTTTACTCCTACGTAACAGTACTCTACTTACTTACTTGAGTAAACGTTGTGGTCACTCTTCCCACTGTGAGTAAGTCCACATGTGACAAAAGCTTTATGTTGACGATATGAAATGATCTGAACCCCACTGTGATAAGTCCACATGTGACAAAAGCTTTATGTTGACGATATGAAATGATCTGAACATTTGTGTTTCTTAGTTTGTCTCATAAAATATTTTGTCCTTTAAAATGACATTAACTTCAATTTACAGATCAGATGTTGTGGCAGTTACTCTCTAAGTTACTTGAGTAATGTCTTAGACCACTACGCTGTACTTCTACTTGAGTAATATTGTTTTGAAGTAACAGTACTCTTACTTGAGTCAAAGTTTTGGCTACTCTACCCCCCTCTGTGTGAAAGCCTACACTCTCAGTCATATTTATGGAGGAATGTCCCGGGTGTATTTAAAACAGTTCAAATGCATTGTGAGCTGCATTCTGTGGTCACAACGGGTCCATATATACTTCATAACACCAGTGTATAAAAATAAGTGGGACTCATATGAGGCTGACCACTAGACGTCATATTTCAGTGTTGCCAAGATTAAAGACTGTCAGGATTCGGGGGCCAGCGATTTATAAAAACGGTGCAATATGTAACTTTTCCGATGGCGGCTCTGGAATGTCCCACCGTATGGCATTAAATGTATCTATCTCTGTGAAGACAAGCGGGTGACGCAGCGAGCTACAGGTCAGATCTGTGGAGAGATGACCCAGCAGAGAGTAAAAATGTATGTTTTTCAATTTTTTTGTGTTGTTTTCCAATAAAAAAAAAACACTGTAATTGAATAAGTGCAAGGTAGCTCAGTGTAATGCCATACTGTGGAACATTCCAGGCAAAGCAATAACATGTTCATAGTTACATTGGAGTTGGAACATATTAACATTTTATCATAAATTCACTGCACAATTCTTTCTACAGCAAGATACGTGTTACGGTTTAAAAAAAAAAAAAAGTTACATATATTAGGCCAGTATTACCAATTTGAGAGTAGACTTAGTTGTAGTGTCTTGCCCAAGGACACAACAGCAAACTTTTGGGTTAGTGGGTGAACCCTAAAAACAAGGATGCAACTACAGAAGGCGACTTCATCTACCCTCAAAAATAAAGTCCAAAAATATGCATTATCTAACATCAAGCGTAGTGTATGGCGAACTAAGCTGTGTGTTTGCATCTAATTATAAGGTGTTTCATTGGCTGATAATCAGGAAGAGTGCAATGTTAGCATGCTAGTTGCTGTTAGCTTTACCGTCGCAGAAAAACTCCAGTCTGGTCTTGGAATATTGTCAAAAGTGCTTGTAAACTCATCACGGTGAACATTTAGGACGCTCGGAATGCATAAGATAAGTGAGGAATAACTTTGGACCACGGCGTTTAAAATGAACTAGTTCTGTTTTTCATGTTTTTAAGACGGTAAATCAGACCAGAGATATAAAAAAACTATATGGGACGTCACAGAGCAGAAAAGCCTGGACAAATCTTTACAATTACAGTGTCCAGAACAATTCATTCCATATTGTGCTATGTGGTGATTATGGGTCATTGTGGTGGGGACTGAAGCCTACACCCTCAATTAGTTTACAAGGCACAAATACAGTTCATTATACAGACCAATCAAAACGCACACACTTGGGAGACAGCTATTTTGTTGTAGTCTATGGGAATGTGACACTGCTGAAAAGAGAAAAAAACTTTATGCTGCAACTGATTTAGCTGTTTTCTCAAAGAACATGTTACGCAAAATAGACTTTTTGGACCCTTTAACCATGTTATATTGTCCCCTGGTTAAAAACGTACATAGAGTTGTGTTTTGCTTCATTCACGCTTCTTCCATTAATCCATTAATCCAAAGTCGTCTTCTCTGAGCACAAAAAAATGGTCCGTTTGCATTTTGGCTGTTTAGCTGCGTCATAGATAAAACTCTGGACTTTTCCGACGCCATTTTTAAGCCCATAAACCATCACCGGCCTCAATCTACAGTCAAACTCTGTTCACAACAAACGCATGGCTCTATTAACTTACCATTCACGGAGGAAAGGGGCTTCAATTGTTTACTTTCTAAATGTTAATTCCTATTGCTGACAGCAGAGGGAGCTCCAGCACCAAAATTCCTCATTGGAAACAGAGGTATAACTTATAAAGTATATTTTCCAAAAGCAGACGTTATTTATTTTAGAAAATGTGAAATACTTATCCCAAGGTGACCAAAATACGTAAGTACTACAAAGATACTAATCTATTTAGACCTGTTCATTTGTATTAGCTTCACTTTGGGAAACCCTGGGCACACATTGTGGATCTATATTTCTTAAAAAAACAGTGAGTGGGCACGCCTTTCCACGGAGATTTCTTAAAATGTATGTTTAGACGCAGGTTGACGTCTATGGTTTAGTAAGCTAAATGTACAGGTTCTTATTAAAGAGGAAGAGACTTCATGTGTTGATGATATTACAAAGCAGTGGCACAGACAGTTACCTGGGGGAGTGTACGCGTCCATAGAAGTCTGGACCACCAGAGACCTTCGTTTGGAGGGCATCGGCACGGCCATTTTCCTCTCCTTGTGTTTGGCCAGCGCCGCCTGCACTGCCTCTGTGTGCACGTCTGAAAACAACAAAAAGTTAATCTACAAGTGACACGAGCTTTATGTTGGCAATACTAAATGATTTGAATTTGTTTATGTTTCTTGCTCTGTTACCTCATATATGATTTTTTTATACAATTTCTGTCTGTTGGCCTGACTGCATCCACTCAAAATTATAAATCAAACGTTATGTCCACACATTTACTTTTACAGTTCAAACAATACAGAATTACTTTGTCCTATATAATATGTGAGAAAGCAACTTCTTCTAGATAATCTTCTGTCTGTTTTGGACAACACCCTGTGTCGGGAAGAAAACTTATTTACAGAATATGGAATACCTGCATTAAAATGTATTTTGTACTGAAATACTATTAGTATTCTGAATACATTTATATTGTGTTCTACATGTTACTTCCCAACATTGACATTATTTAAATTAAGAAGTAATCCCTCAATCCCCAGTGGAAGTCACACATTGGCCTGAATCATTACTGGCTGTGAACACTCCAAGAAAAAAAAGAAAAGAAAATGCAATCAGAAAACTTTTGAAATGACATTAAGTGAGACTTTTAAATTTAAGGTCATTTAATTTAGCTACTTGAAAATACTATTAAAAAAAGATTAGCTATAAACTTTCCGCTCTAAAACCCAACAGATAAAATGAATAATAAATGCTACAATTATCAAAGCAGTTATGAAAATAGCGTCTTATTGAAATGCTAATGTTAGCCGCCAAGGTCTTCAGGATCCTTATCTCAGTATCTAGTATGAGGAAGAAGCTATCGGCGAAAATTAAAAAGTGTTATCATTCATGTTTCTTCCAGAACCCATAATGAAGTGATCTAATTAATGAGGCTAATTATAATGTAATTAGATGTGATTTTGTGGGATAAGACCGAGGCAGATACAACAGCAAAAGATCACGCGCGCTATGAGAGACTTTTGATCTGTAGGAGAAATTGCGACATTAAAGGTATACTATGTAACTTTCCTGATAGTGGGTCTACCACCTTGGAGCTTGTATTGCTTTGCTATGGCACAACAGGCTCTGTCTTAAAAGCATGAAAAACAAAACTACCGTATTTTCCGGACTATAAGTCGCACTTTTTTCATAGTTTGGCCGGGGGTGCGACTTATACTCAGATACGATTTATATGTGAAATATATGTTTTTTTCTTCATTATTATGCATTTTTGGCTGGTGCGACTTATACTCCAGAAAATACGGTAGTTCATTTTAAACAGTTTGCGGTGGTCCAGTTACTCACTTACCTTATGCATTCCGAACATCCTAATTAATCACCGTGATGAGTTTATAAGCGCTTTTCTCAACTTTCAGAGACCAGCGCGGAGTGACGGTAAAGCTAGCAGCAACTAGTATGCTAATGTGCACTTACAGATTATCAGTAAAATACTCTGAAGTACGCAGCTGACTTATTTTGATCATGTGATGAGTTTATAAGCGCCTTTCTCAACTTTCAGAGACCAGCGCAGAGTGACGGTAAAGCTAGCAACAACTAGTATGCTAATGTGAACTTACAGATTATCAGTAAAATGCTTTGAAGTACGCAGCTGACTTATTTTGATCTCAAGAGCTGCTTATACTGGGGCAAGGCAAATTTTGCTCCATTACTGAAGCTGTCTGCAACTAATATCATAAACTTATCAGTACTGCATTAATTCCATTACTGAAGCTGTCTGCAACTAATTTTAAAGCATAGTATAGTAAGCAAGTATAGTCCGATAAGCAGGAAGTGCGTGTTAGCATGAGGTATAGTGCGATAAGCAGGAAGTGCGTGTTAGCATGCGAGGAATAATTAGGATGTTCGGAATGCATATGTTAAGTGAGGAACGACATTGGACCACTGCAAACCGTAGTTCTGTTTTTAAGACGGTAAAAACGTGAGAAAGGTACAGTGCCTTTAATTCTCACATCCTCCTAAACCATTTCCTGAGTTTTTGTTTGGAATCCATCCTACGATTTTCCCAACCTGAAAGTAACTATTGTCCTCCGTGCCCCAGATGCCCTCTCGCTCTTTATTAAACCCAGACAGCAGACAGACAGCAGTCGTACTAGAGCTTGTACCTGATCTGTAGCGCTCATCCCTGGAGCCTGATAAGCGTCGGCGGTTGTAGCGGGACGATGAAGACGGAGTGACCGGAGTCTTCCTCTCCTGGCCCATGGGCGCTTCGGAGCCGGACACTGGACACATAAAAACAGGGAGGTTAACATATTTGTATATTTGCATTTTTCAGCGTATCGGCTATTGGCCTTAAATCTCAGGCACAGGCTGATATTTTGTTTTGGTCGACCTGCTGCCTAAAGAGAACACACAAAGCCTCATTTGAACACTTTAGTGAGAAGAAATAACTGCACAAAACGGGACTAAACTGCTCTCTGAAAGGTTTGTGGCGAAGAAAAATGGCTGTGGGTGAGCTTGAAGTAAATTTAAATGACATAATAATCAAAATTGGCACCACATATCAGCCCCAAAATATCTACAGAGCTTATCGGCCATCTTTGCTCTGGATTCTAAACAAATGGCATACATGAAAAAAAAGCCATAACGGTCGATCTCCGATTTGTAATAAGATCTGCTGATGTATCAGGTCTTGGTAAAATTACGTTTAATGAAAATGAATGCAAAAACGTAAACATGAAATACTTAAAAGGTGCTGTTGGTCTCCGTGGCCATGTTCTACGGTAGAGAGACTGGGGATAGACAGGTTTTGTGCCATACTGTGAAATATTATAGCCAGAAGAACATTTCCATGGAAACAATCAGGCCAAGTTAGAGTCAGGCTTGTGGATATACAAGCCCACGCAGAGTAAGGACACCTGTTTTGCTACGCTTTTTGTGCAATAAATACATCCAAAATGAAAAAAAAGCTTTTATGTTAGTCTATTTTATGGCTAAAAAGTTACATACTGTGGCTTTAAGATAATTGATTTACTAATTACCTTGACAACCCTAACAGTTCAACCCAGATAAATTCATTCACACTGTATTTAACCACAACTGACAATTCTCTGTAGACTTTTACAACTACACCTCGCCTTCCCCAAAGTGTACCTCCGCCCGACCGATCGATAGCATCTGTTAGCGATAGCATCTGTTAGCGATAGCCGTGTGTTACGGACATCTACCAGAACTGAATCCCCGCGCTCCTCACATCGTCCGTCTTCATCAGCCCTCTCATCCCAGCCCGGAGCAGCTCGGAAAACTCCAAAAGAAAACTCCAAAGTGCATTATCTGAACACAGACAAATCCCCAGCCCTGGATGTACGGGCATTCTGGGAAAATACGAGGCTTTAACGCTTCCCATAAGAAAAAAGACTGATTGATGTACTGCTTTTTATTGTGTATTCTCAGGACAAGTTTAATGGTTGTCCCCAATAACAGAACGTAAATGTAATTCAATCAGGAAAATGTTATTTCCTACTTCATTTCTGTATGTTCTCCACTGTCCACTCAGCTATATTTACAATATTTCTGTCGTTATGTATGTTTAAAAGTATTATTCTATAGAAAGTGCACAATGTAAACAACTCCAGGAGTGTGAACATTTGAGAGAAAGCTGAAATATGAACTGATAAACGAATACAAGAATGTTTACAGAGGCCTAAACTACAGGTACAAAATTGTTCTATAAAAAGGCAGGTTTTGAAAACATTCTGTATTGTATAGAATTGGAGCCTTTGCAATTTTATAATTGTGCAAACCCAAATTGCGATTTCAGTGGATGTTAAAACTTGGGAGAAGCGCAGTACATATGTTGAAATCTTGAGAACCAGGAAGTACGAGCACATAAGTCTCTCTGCTCTGGCTCCTGTGGCTCAGAGAATAGACTTTAAAGCAGCTCTACTTGTTACAAGTCTCTCCATGGCCCAGCACCAAAGAACATCTCCCACATGTTAGTGCCATATGAACCATCTCACACTCTGAGGAAAACAATTAAAGTAGCTGATAACAGACATGTTTAAGCGCTCATATTACACAATTTTCTGATCTATGTTATAATGTTGTTTCCTCGTCACAAACAGACCTGGAGTTGTGTTTTGTTTCATTCACACATTTAACACACAGACCCTGCATATTTAGGCTGAGTTCTTCTCTCAAACAGAAAACACTCTGTTCTACCTTGTGATGTCATGTGGTAATACAGGAAGCGCTCCACTGTGTTTTTAAACTCCATACACCTTCACTAGAGTCAAATTAAAGAGTAAATTGTGTCTTCTAAGAAAAAAAAAAAAATCACACATGCTCATAATCGAATATTAACATTTCATAAAACTCTAAGAACAGAACATTCAAGAACATTTTAAAATTTCACCATATTCCTTTTATGAGATTTCCCAGCATGCATTACATAACTTCTATCCTTGTATCAGTTATTATGTCTATCTCAGTGAGGAGCAGAGCCTGTGAGGAAACGCTATCAACAGCAGAGTGAGGGATTTTCACTCAACATGGCATTTACACTGCGTTTGTGCTGAATAGGAAAGATCGGAGGGGCCTTAAACGCACCACGCAGCCTAAGGAGATGATCTGATTTGTCTGGGGTTATGTTTACATGCCCTCTGCTCTCGGGAAATGTCAGGTCTCTGGTAAGAAAGCAACTCATTTCTCATTCATAACGGGATTGGGAGCAAGGTCTTCCGCAATGAATCGATGAAAAAATTTATTTAGCGACAAAGTAAAAGCAAATAGTTTTAGCTTGGTGCAGACAAGAGCAACTTCACACAATTATGTTACTAGGGCAAAAGGGCTGCGTACCTTTCTGCTGTGCTTAAAGAGGAGGTATTTTACTTCGATGGGGTATTAACTGCTAACACATAACATATTTAGATCACAATGTTTCCTTTTATCGTTTTGAAAATGCTGTATCACTTTGCTCTCTGCGCTAAGTCACTCCCCCTTCAGAGCATTATCACAACACAATCAGCTGCATCCCGCTAATGAAACTACTGCACATTGCATCGGGTTTGTCAAGTACAACACAATAGCTGCATCCCGCTAATGAAACTACTGCACATTGCATCGGGTTTGTCAAGTTGTTGTGCACAGTTTTGTATATATTTTTTTTATATTTATGGAGATGTCGTATGGGAGCATGGGTGACGTAGGCTTGTGGGCGGAGCATTGCACGGAATCTTACAGTTAACCGTAAGAAGTCCGAATAGTGGTCCAAATAATACCCGGGAAAGATCGCTAAATTACTCAAACATGTATGGATGACATCTAAAACCTCTTCAACCATGTTTTCTGTTGAGGGAATGTTATAACATGGTACAAAGCTAAAAACGAAAACATAGTTAACATGATTATTTTGTTAAACGAATGTATAAACGATTAGAATAATGCGTAAACTGTCTCTGCATTTTGGATGGAGTTTTCAGTGTTGATGACAGAGGTAGAGGGATTCTGTTTTAGAACTCACCGCTACTTCCTGTATTTTTGTACTTTCTTTGTACTTTTCCACAAACTGCCACATAACTGATGTCAAACTATATCATAATTAGAAAAACATGAAAATACATAACCAGTAACTGAATCAATCCAGAAAAAAACATCACAAGATCAGGTATCAGTCCAGGATATCTGTTCAGCGTTAGGTCTATCAGTTGTGATATAAGATGAAGTGAATGGCTCAAATATTTGCCCAAAATATTTGATGCAGTTCAGCTACTTGAAGAAGAAATAGCAATTGTATTGTGTTTGTTTAAGCATTTATGTACATATGTATTTACTTATCTTAGAAAGTAAAAACAGTGGTATAACAGTGTCAGTGGTGGAAAGTAACGGAGTAAAAGTAGTAAAGTACTGTACTTACTGTATTTTAGGTATCTGTACTTTACTTAAGTGGATTTTAAAATGGATACTTTTTACTTTTACTTCATTACATTTGAGAGCAGGTATCTGTACTTTTTACTCCACTAGATTTTTTAACTGAACTGAAAAGTAAAAGTATTTTTTATTATTGTTTGAGACCTGTTGAAAAGTCTGAGGGTTTATTTTTAACACGTTCATAATTTGAGCAAACAAAAATATACAAATAAAAACAGCTAGAAAAAAAAATTGATTCAGTTGTTTCTGTTGAACAAAATTCAGCACAAATCTTTATCAAAATCACTACATTTGAAGCTTTAATAGACCTCAAAATATGTGCAAAATACTTTTACTTGTTACTCTTTAAGTACATTTCTAAACAGGTACATAAATACTTTACTTGTTACTCTTTAAGTACATTTCTAAACAGGTACATTAATATTTTTACTTAAGCAGATTTTTTCATGTGATACTTTTACTTTAGTAACAGAATTGAGTACTTCTTCCACCACTGAGCAGTATTACTACAGCCCAAGTACGGGAAACAGTAAAGCACCAGATTGGCTATCCAGAGTAACACAAGTAAGCCTGGATCAGTCGAGTTGAGTTCGAGTTCCATTAGCCATAGTAGAACTGGACCAGTGCTGTCATTATCCAGCAATGGCTAACGACTTGATAAGTTAGCTTGTTTCGACCAATTACAAACACAGGCATCACAAGTTCTGCCTCATTCCCAGAGGAGGAGAGGCCAAAACTGTAGTCCTGATGACACATTAGTTAAACGCTCATAAAAATAATGGTCAAACAGGATTTATTCTGGAATGGAGTCAAGCTGAAATATTGACAATAATGCTAGCAATAAAATACAGAGGCTGGTGACAAGTTTGTGAGTGTAGTTACAAATAGATAGTAATAAACAATGTCTTTTGAGAGTTTCATTACAAAGCCAAAAACAAAATGCGATCTTAATATATCGATTGCGTTAAATCAACAAGAGTCTCTTTAAATTTGCTGAAAATGAGAGTTGGTGACATCAGCCAATAACCCGTCAGACGCCAACTTGATTTGTAGCACTTTTCTAGCAAGTTCTACACTGTCAGTCTGGGATGGCTCTTGCAGATAGCATTAGGGAAAAGGTTGAACGTCAGGACGAATACTTCAAGCTGATTGGCTGAAGCCGCAGCAGTGGAGAAGCCAAGAAATCAAACTTTTGTTAAATCCCGTAGTAATCCATCTGTAGTCATGTTTGTTTTGGTCCGGTTGGGCGCCTCACATTTGGCTTCTGCACAAACACAACGCTGCCCTGTGATTGGACGGGTCATCCAATAACTGAGCTTGAAGAAGAAGAAGAAGTGGGACGAGATAGATTTTCGTGAGTTTGTGAAGTGACAAAAATTGCGGGACTTCACCTCTTGTGCAAGGTAAGTCAGTTTTGTGGAGGGTCTGCCACCTGGTCCTTTCCGTGGAGATGTTACTGCTTTGCCTAGACTGTTCCAAAGTAGGGCATTAATATTATCCATCTCCATGGAGACAAGCAGGTGGAAACATCACGCCTCGTTACAGGTCGGATCAGGTCTGCTCATAGTAAAAATAAGTGTAGTAATTTTTAAGATGCTCAAAACACAGGCAAAGCAAAAACCTCTCCATGAAGACAAGCTCATGACGAACCCCCAACCTGAAAAGTTACAGAGTGCACCTTTAAATGGTCAATTGTTTTGGTTTCAAATTTACGATTCAAGACAGCAGAGTAGACGTCATTATGGTACATTTTGAATAGAATGATACACGCTGTATAAACTGTAGATTGTATCATAGCAACCAAAGAGCCAATCTGAAGTGAGGCTGTTGCTAAACTGCACCACTTAGCAACGCTGTCAATCAATCCTGTTGCTAACGCTAGCGGGAGCGACCTCGGGGAAAGAATATGCCTGATTTGTCTCTTATTAATGCTCATATCTTGATTTACGGACAGAACAGCGAAATAAAAACACCAGGATCATGTAGAGTGGGTTAATACGAACATTTTAAGACAAAAAATGACAAGGCTCACTGCAGCAGTTACAGAGAGAGGGACAGTTTCTCAATGTAAAGTGAATTGGAAGTCGATGGAGCCGGAAGCGCGCCCATGAGCACTTCCTACTCGGAACGCGGCGGCTAACAGTTTAGCTATGTCCCTTTATATATACAGTCTATGGTTCTGAATGATCAAACCACACTACATTAACAAAACACAGCACCTTATCCCGGCTCCACGTCAGACAGAAGGAATGGACGCCTGCTGTGTTTCCTCAGGACGAAAGTAGGACTGTTTCTGTATACGGGGTGGAGTGTCCCTGCCTTACAATACTTCCAATTATTTTTTATTACAAGATGAGTGACAGATTGATGTCCCTATGTCATGCTAGTGTCACAACATCGAGATGGAATGTGGAGAATGTGTGTGAAAGATATAAATAGTGCGGCCGGTTTGTAAGTCAAAGGTCTTGCTCTTGTAGAAGTGATTTAAGTGTGGTTTGAATTAGGCCTGTCACGATGATTACTATATCCACTTATCATTCAACATATGAAGCTGGAACAATATTTTTCGGGCCAATATTTATAGTGTGTATTTTTCCTTTGCACTACTGGGAATTTTCTAGTTTCTTTTTGCCTATACAATAAGATTTAAACCGTAAAAGTTTGAATTAGTAACTTCTATGACTCATTACAGATGCAAACAAACAATTAAAGTGTTTCATTCTGCTGTTTATTTATTTCAGCCCATGTTTTTTTTTTAACAATATTGGAGATTTAGAATACTTTTTGTGGTATAAATCTGCTCTTGGGTTTATGTGTCAGTGGCATAAATTAGTTTCAGTATTATCGTTTATCGTCTTTATTTACTTCAGCGATATATCGAACTTCAAAATTTGTTACAGTGACAGGCCAAGTTTGAATAATGCAAAACAAAACAAAGCAAAAAAAGAAGCAAATTGTTAATAATTTGCATGTAATATGACATTTTAATTTGAGTATTTTGAGTTTGAGTATTTACTTGCAATATGTATACAGGAGTTCATATAGGGCTCGAAATAATGATTTAATCGTCATGGAGATTGAACCATTATTTTATATGATTAACAGACGGTTAACAGAGCAGGACCACGCCACAGCTCACCTCACTTCAACCACGCCTCTAATTACCCAGAAGC
Source organism: Periophthalmodon schlosseri (assembly GCA_000787095.1). NCBI lineage: Eukaryota > Metazoa > Chordata > Actinopteri > Gobiiformes > Gobiidae > Periophthalmodon > Periophthalmodon schlosseri. Next base: position 15,058 of record KN469261.1, read on the forward strand.
CCTATTTATACAAGCCTGTCCAACTCATCCCTCCCACCCCGTGTTTCTTGTTCATCTTTCAGCCTGAAGACCTCACCATCTACAGAGAGGGGGGTCCTGAATCATCTGGGCTAACCACCTGAGACAGAGCCTCCATCCTGAGTCTCTGCCCAGCCCCCACGTCTATTCATATCATCAATAAATATATTTATCGTATAGCATAGTTGTGGCGTGGTCCTTGCCAGTGAACTCTGTATTGCCTTCTGTGAGCACACGCTATGAGCACACAGCATGTTCATAACTGCCTTTTCATTTCATTAGTTTGTGAAGATAAAAAAAATACAAATCTGTATTTTTATTTTTCCCCATAGTCAAGCAGCCCTAATAGTAATTAATGTGAGCGAGTGCAGGCTTGTACTCTATAGACAAAGCAATGTTTTCACAATTCTAGACCATATTACAGTTAAAGAAGAATTAGTGAAATGTCAAATTTAAAGCTGCATTATGTAACTCTTCTGTTGGTCCGCCGCATAGACTGTATATATAAATGGATATAGCTAACCCGCTAGCCACCGTGTTCCAGATAGGAAGTGAGCATGGGCGCGCTTCCGGCTCCATCGACTCTTCACTTCACTTTACATTGAAAAACCGCCTCCCCTCTCTCTGTAACTGCTGCTGTCAGGCTCGTCATTTTAGTCTTAAAATTTCCGTATTACTCCGTTCTACGTGATCCTGGTGTTTTTATTTTGCAATTGTGTCCGTAACTCAAGATATGAACATTAATAACAGACAAATCCGGTGGCCTCTTTCCCCAAGGTTGCTCCCGTCAGCGTTAGCAACCAGTTTGATTGACAGCGTTGCTAAGGGCCCACTCCCTGCTAAACCAGCGGCGCAGGCAGGAAGGGGCGTTAGCGTCAACAGACTCGCTTCGGATTGGCTCTTTGGTTGCTATGATACTTGTGGTCAGAATTCCCAATACGGAACTCGGCTCCAAATTGGCCCCTGTAACCGCTCTAGCCTCGATGAGCTTCATTTGACTGGAGCCGAACGCTGCGGGTGACGTCACACTCACTTCTTTATACAGTCTATGGTCCGCCACTTCCTTGTCTCCATGGAGATGTTATTGCTTTTCTCCGACAAACCGGTCACCAGGTCATGTTACAGGCCAGATCTATGTAGACGTGACCACAGATACACGCAACAACAACAACAAAATATGTGTAATGAAATAAATGAAAGATCAAGAAAGTTAATGCCATACTGTGGAACTTTCCAGGTAACGCAATAACATCTCCATGGTGACAAGAAGCAGCCAACGGACTCTCCACTAGAAAAGTTATATAGTATATAGTGTAGTTATAGAGTCTGGTAAATGACAAAAGCCACAAGAACACAGCCATATAAAGTCACCGGGTTCAACTGGAGACAACACAATAGTGGACACATAATGTTGTTATTTTTAGTGGCCACAAACTGATTCGATTACTCTAGTCAGCTGGTTTAAAACAGAACAACAAATCCCTTATGCGTTGTGTAAGCCAGATACAACTGCATCGTTTGACCTAGAAACCAAAGCGTCCTAATGAATATAAAGTGTAGTGAAGTTGTACCTGGAGACTGGGGCAGATAAGCACCAATCAGCTTGGAGCGTTTCTTCTCATAGCCCTTCTGTGTGATGTCACCTGGAACAGAGGAGCAGAAACAAGGGATATTTAGATGAGGAGCGCAACAGATTTGGGATTTGGAATTGTGTTTTAACAACAAATAGCATGCTAACGTGCACGTCCTGATTATTGGACAGTAAAACACTTATTAGACGCAGATGGCACACAGTGGACTTATTTTGACTTCAAGAGCTACTTATACAGCATATCTGTAATGAGGTAAGACACATTTTGCTAAAACATGGGTAAAAAAAATGGACTTTGAATAAACAGGCCAATTCTGCAAAGCTAGTGTGTTTATATGACAGTGTAATATGGATTTGATTAAGACTGAAGTGAATGAGAAATGAATCTGTCAATCAAACAGCGGATACAAAACTGGACCAATCAGATTGACGGACAGTCCCTCCATCAGCCAATCAGGACTCAGCTGTCAGAGAGTGTAATCAAGTCTAGACAAGGCTATTTAAGAAAATGGACAAGCTAAATTAATGTGTTTTTGCACAAGACAAGCAAATAGGAAAAAGTAAAAGATTTTGAAACATATTGATTTTTATGTGTCATTTTAGTGATTCAGTAGCGTCTCTGTCAATTTTAAAGTGCCAAGGTAAACAGAATACTTTTCAACCAAGAATTACAGATGGATAGCAACAACACAAGTACATATTTGCTAGTAATATTCCCAGATAAACAACATTTTGGGGAGTTGGTGGCTTGCTGAAAAAGTATCTGGGTATTTTGTCAAGTCTGAGTCCATGTTCTTGTCATGAATTTTGTATGCTGTCCACCTATACCTCACAGTGTAAACCCTATAAGTGTTAGAATGAATACTGGCCATCTCTATTCTCTCAGTGGGTAAAGTATTCATTGACCTTGCACCATATATACACACTATTGTTATCAATTATAGACAGATGTATACATATTTCACACTGCCCTCTGTTTGACTCCAGCTATAGACATAAAGCTGCATTCAGCTGCGTGAGAAGGCTGCCTGGCAACCATAGGCTGTGTATATAAATGGACATAGCTAATGTGCTATCCGTCGCATTCCAGATAGGAAGTGAGCATGGGTGCGCTTCTGGCTCCAATTCACTTTTTATTGAAAGCCTGTCACCCCTCTCTCCGTAACTGCTGCTCGTCATTTTGGTCTTAAAATGTTCATACTGACCCGCTCTACATGATCCTGGTATTATGGTATTATTTATTTTGCTATTTTGTCCGTAAAGAGACAAAATATGAGCATTAATAACAGACAAATCCGGCGCCTTCTTTCCCTGAGGTCACTCCCGCTAGCGTTAGCAACTGGTCCCTGGCCCTGTACCTGATTTTTTCCATGTATTTGTGCAAATGTGTCTTGCTCCAGTACAGATATATTGCAAAAGCAGCTCTTGAGGTCCAAATAAGCCAGTTGTGTGCTGTCTGCATTTAATTATAAAGGGTTTTATTGTCCGATAATAAAGAAGTGCGCGGTTAGGATGCTAGCTGTTGTTAGCATTACCATGACGACAAAACTCTGGTCTCTGAAAGTTGTGAGAAACGCTTATAAACTCATCACGTTAAATAAGGATGCTTGGAATGCAAACCGTTTAAAATGAACTAGATTTAGATTTTCACAGCGCCTTTGTGGTAAACTTGATCAAAACTACCTTAACTGGAGGAAACCCACCCAGACACGGGGAGAACATGCAAACTCCACGCAGAAAAACCCAAACCCACATCACTGTAGTGAAGCATTAGTGCCAGCCAACTGAAGAGTATGTCGAATAAAACCATCTATAATTTGATTTTGACAGCACAGCAGAACAGAAGTTTGCTTGAAAACCCCGGGACACCATCTTTACTCTAATAGATAGTTTCAAGGTTATACAAAATAAATATCTGAATTGCCTTTTTAAAATTTCATGTGTGTTTAAGCTCCCTCTCTCCAGCTCCGGTTGAGTGTAGCTTGTGTAACAGAGGGAAGAGATGGATGCCTGTTTTGGCTAAATAGTTTACATTTTACACTCCCAGCTGCAGGACGAGACAGCAGAGGCCCCCATTACCTTATACAGGCACAAAACACAGAGCACATGAAGCAGGACTGACTCAGACCTGCTTTCACTGTGTTTATATGCAACTCATTATCATTACCTGGGTCGGTTGGTAATACACGGAACTGTGAGCTATTTTTGTTGTAGAATTTCAATATACTGTGCTCGTGGATGATACTTAAACCGGTATGGGCTCCAATCCAGGATAAACTACCGGATTGGTTTCACAGTCCTGTTGTGATGTAATGTAATGAAACTATTTAAAGGGCGTTGTTGGCTCAGAACATCCCATGTAATGTGAACTTTTACGAAGCTTCTAGTTTCTGGGTCAAAAATAACTTTACATAACATATTTGGATCGGCACGGTAAAAACGCTGAGGTACTAGAAGAAAAGTATCCAGCCCTAATTAGAACTGAAAAATCTGGATCCCTTGTTGGAACACCAAAAAACAGCAACTGCGTCACTGCTAACGAAACCTAAGCTGAATTCTTGTGATATTTGTTCTTTCGAGTTCACCGTGTCACGTATTGGTGTGAACATCCCGATGCCTTTCAGAGAGAGCATTTCCAGACTGATAAATGTGTAGAACTCATCAATCAGTGTGGCGTTAGCTAGGCCTGTCACAGTAATTACCATATTCAAAATTTGTTATCGTGACAGGCCTAGTGTTAGCCAGGTTCGCTGAAACCCAAATGCTATACATAGTCAGTACATATAGAAGTAAGTGCACCTGCAGGGCCCTGTGAGATTGCGAGCTCGCTGTTTACACTAGAACCTGAGTCACACCTGCTGCACATACACATATACACACACACACGCATATATACACACGCGTACACAACAGGACTGCTGTAAAAGTGCTGAGTACACATTGGCTGCTCTCACTCGCAAACACTGACACTTGAAAATGAGACAGCGTGCCACTCATGCAAGATATTCCATTCAACTTCTGGAGCAATCGCACTCCAGTATATGAGCAAACATACGACATTAAATAAATATAGTACGTTTTCGCTGTTACGAGAAAAAAATTAATCAATATTAAGTCAAAACAACGGAGCGCAAGTTGTTATCAAAATGTTATCAAGTAATGTTTTTGTTCAGTCTTCAAGTGTCGAGTTTTATGACAGCTCCAGTTTGAACTCATGTGGCTCGCAACCTCATCTTTTCAAATAAAAACAAGTGATAAAATTGTCATAAAGTCAAACTGCGCAACGTTTACAGCATTTCATGTTCTGGTGTTTTATTGGGCCACATGCAGCAGGAGGAAATGAACGTGTCTGCCATGTGAGTTCACCGGAACATCCCGCATTAAGTTAATCTGGTCAGTCTGAGAAGAGACGTCACAGTCACTCAACATGGGGTCCAGTAAAACCGACCCGCGACAGGCTGCATGAGGTTTAGAAGATACTCGCAGAGGTGGAAAGCAACACATTACACATACCTAATTGATGTTAATTCTAACCATAGACTGTATAAAGAAGTGGACTAAGTGAGTGTGACGTCACCCGCGCCTGATTTGTCTGTTATTAATGTTCATATCTTGATTTAAGGACACACAAGGTGGAACGGAGTGTTTTCAGTCTGAGGGAGGATCACTGCCTAAATATGTAGGATTTGTGTGTTAAACGTGTGAATGAAACAAAACACAACTCGGTAGGATTTGTTGTTAAACGTGTGAATGAAACAAAACACAACTCGGGGTATGTTTGTGATGAAGAAACAACATTATAACACTGATTTTAAAAAATAGCATAGGCCCTGTACAGAAGGCTTCTAAAACTGTTAAAAAGTAACTAGTAGGGCGAAGTCCTTTCAGTAGTATTTTTTTTCTTTACTTGAGTACATTTGGCAGCAGTGCTTGTAATTGAGTACATATTTAACCAGGCAACTGCTTTGACTTGAGTACAAGCTTTCAGTGGGCCAACTGACATTCCACCACTGGATACTGGTAACAATGATGGAAAGTTTGTGATGAAGCAAAAAGTAATTCTTATTTATCTCAAAACAGGAAATTGATCATTGAAATTATGATTTCCTGAAATGCTTAGCTTTGCGTTTGTTTGTTTGTTTGTTTGTTAGGGTGCGCTCACACTTGTCCTTTTTTTGGTCCTGTTTCAGCCCAGTTTAGTCCTGATGTAGACTTCCTTTAGTCCTGCACTAGTCCTGGTTTAATCCTGATCTAGTTCTGCTTTAGTTTAAGGTTTAGTCCCAGTTTTGGGGTTGTGTGTGTGTGTGTGTGTGTGAAGTGTCAATTTCGATACTAAAGAATAGACTTGAAACTCGATACTGATTTTGATCCCCAAATGATCATTTTAAAAGCTCTTTTTTTTTTAGACAATATTGTAATTTTCAACACAAAATAATAGTATTTGTTTATTATACCATGTGGTCTTACACTAGTTAATAAACTCAAGATACAACTGTTCAAGAAAAAAGGTCCAATTTCAATACTATCAGTATCAATACTTAAATGAGAATCTAGTTTCGATACTAGTTTTAGAGTTAATTAGTATCTGATTTTCAAAACTTCTGACAACCCTAAAGTGCACCCTAACATTCAAAAGTCCCATGTTACTGTTCCTCCCGTCATTACTAGTTACCATGACAACCACAATCAACAGGAAGTGGACAAATTACACTAGCAGAAATTCATTCAGTCACTTCATTACCAACAACAAGGCCATGGAACAGGAACAACCAACACTGTCCAATCCAATCAGCTCCTATTTCTCATGAGGGATTTCCAAAACACAAAATAATATTAACAGGAATAAAGCTGGAATGTCTGATGTAATGTATAAACCGCAGACATTCTAAGGGGATTTCCAAACACTTTCATAATAAAGATTTGCTTTGAACCATCCTTCATAAATGCCACAGACTTTTGTTGGTTTTGAAGCTAAAAATAGTTGAAGAGAATGGTATAAATTTGCATGTTTTCCATTAGCATGCAGACGGCTAGCATTTGACTTGCATGAGACAGGCTACGGAAAGATGCCAGCAGCCATGACATGTTTCAGACAATTTGAAGTATTTTTCACAAGAGAGAATCCATCTTTCTTTTTGTTACTTGTATTCTTTACAGCGGTTTAAAAACAGTCTGCTGCACAGACTTACACTTGACTGAAAGTGTAATAGGATCAATCCAAGTTTATCATAACAGTAGACCGCTAATAGGGTTAGCTCAGTAGCCTAACATCCATCAACTCTTATTAGCCAAATAGGCCTACAGCATGGATCTGTTCAAATAACTGGATAGGGTATAGTTAGCTTAGAGCTGTCTTGAGTTGGATGAGTAGCCACTCATTGGTACTACAACGAAAAAATCCTCCTGCCCAGAAAGGATTTTTCTCATAGAGCACAATGTAATCACAAACTGCTCTTGTTCGGCTGACAGGGACTGACAGGGACTGACAGGGCACCTACAGCTTTCATAAAGGTCAAATGTTGCGGCGACATATTTTCAGATTATAAACTTTTTCTCAGCTCAAAATCTGTCTGTTGTCTTAAAAAACGCTTTTTAATTGTTAACTTCGGCTACACTCTATGTCCGCACTAGCTAAGCTCAAGCGCTGATTGGTTAGAGCGGTCACGTGGCACGACATGAATGAGCATGTGAGCGATGTGAATAAGCCCAACTGTCATGAACCGCAGGTTTAGAACATGGTTCAGAAGCTCCTGGAAGCACAAACATTATCATTTAAAATGTATTATTTATTTATTATTCCCTTGCCTCCTTCGTGGCCGCTCCGCTCGCTCTCGTCGCACAAAGTCTCAGCAGCTCAACTGCCCATGGTTGATGGGCAGGACCAGATGTATCTAGCCGCTAAAGGCTAAACTAGCGTCATGCGCCATTGAGCACGGCCCATTGACTTCAATGGGCGGCCATGTTTAGGCCCCGAGGCTTGACCTACAGCTAACAATTTCATAAAAGTGCAACTCGTATACAACATATTAAGAATTAACTTGAGTTTTGAGCGCTGATATGTTGGTAAAACTTATTAGTGCACATTTTACACTTGCAACAACCCAGCTAGCACCGCAAGCTAATTCATTCAATATGAAATGTACTTTTAGGATTAGGCTATCAGATAGGGTGACCAGACCTGGGACAGTCACAGTTTTGAGCCCTGTGTGCCCTGTCCCAGCAGATTTATCCAACACCAGTGATTTGTCCCAGTTTTACACAAGAAATGTCCCAGCTGTCCCAATTTTTGACCAATTTGATAACCACCAACAGTAAAGAGGGGCATAAATTGTCTTTTGTTTAGCCAAAATACAGAAAAAAAGTGCTTGAAAATGACCAGAACACAAAATATATACTCAAATGTACTGACTGAAGTCTCTCAGATTAAACTGACTCACAACAGAATATGTGAATAAGTCATGAATAGACCCAGTGCATAATAATATTCTTAATTAGATGCTCTTTTCACAGTTTGATTATTACCAAACACCCCAACCCAGCTGTGTCCCAGTTTTTGACATTGAAAATCTGGTCACTCCACTACCAGAGCAATTTAAAAGTGAAGAGCAGACATTCATTGCCATACTGTTAACATTCTTATATTTGGATAATATTACGCTGACAAAACGTTGTCTGTCAGTTTGTATATTTTTATGTTTAACAACAGGAACATAAAAACGATGTGTCAGTACTTAAACTTTATATTTAATACTCAAAAGTAAATGGAGTTGTGGAAGGAAAGTCCTGTCTTGTGATCTTACGTGAGTCACTCAGACATGTAGGTCAATAGGTCACTGTCCATGTCATGAGTTTGTTACACTCCATTATATTTATAGAAAGGCCTATATCCATCTCTTTGAAATATAACGCATGACTAAGGGGGAATTCAAGCCTTTATTCCAATGGCCTTGATGCAAAGCTGGATATTACTGACAATACTTTGTGTCATGCAAGGATTTTATGTAACCATCACTGTACATTTGATCATTTATATAAGTCTCCATTAATGCTTTGGAACATAGCAATTGATTCGTGCGGAACAGTAGCGAGTTTATCTACAGTATACCAGCATTTTTAGCATGTTAGCTTCTACGCTAATGGTAAACAACAACTATGGCAGTCAATGTATTGTAGCAGAAGTGATAGAGGTACACTCAAGGTACTCTCATGGATCTATAATAAGAACGGGATACGACACCGTCCCCTCTGTGATGCGAGCTCTATTAGCGGTCGCTCCATTTAGCTATGTAAGATTTAGCCTAGCCCCGCTCTGAGCCAATGTGCTAGCTCTAACCGATCACTCGGCATTAACAAAGTAATGCAGAAGAAATCATTTTTGGCCGGATGTGTCGGTAAGCTGGGACTAATACAACGCCATCTTCGGCTCATCTTCCAGACCTTATTATACTTCCACGGGTGCAATACACAGACAGGATTATTATGGGATGTGTAAATGATAGCACTACAGTAGCACGTCTTTAAATAGCTCATGTTAACCTTTGATATTGAATGCTGTCCTTGGCTCTGGACTCTCGATGCAGTGCAGAGGCTAATTCAGAGAGCAAAATTGTTAATGGGGACCTGGCATATCTTGCAAAAAATGAATAAGAATAAAAGCAATGGAAGATTATTAATTATCTTTTTTTTTTTGTTAATATTATGTGTTAATATTATAAAAAGTATTATTCTGTATAGTTATTCTGTATACAGATGTAGATGCTAATGTTTTTCTTGGGCATATTTTCCATAATTGCAATACAATAAATAAATAGATCTGGAAAATTGGACGTTCTATAAATATCCTTATGTAATTTGCACAAACTTAACTATGTCACTCAATTTAAAGCATAGACTGTATATATAAATGGACAAAGCTAAACTGCTAGCTGTGTTCCAGTGATCATGGGCGCGCTTCTGGCTCCATCGACTCTGGCTCCAATTCACATTCCATTGAAAAACTGTCACCTCTCTCTGTAACTGCTCATATTTTATTTTGCTATTGAGTCAAGATATGAACACTGATAACAGACAAATCTTCTTCCCTCCAAGTTGCTCAGCTAGCGTTAGCAACAGGTTTGATTGACAGCATTGCTAAGTGCCCGCTCTGCTAAGTGCTCGCTCCCTGCTAAACCAGCGGTGCAGCCGGGAAGGGGCGTTACCTTTAACAGCCTCGCTCCGGACTGGCTCTTTGGTTGCTATGATACTCGAGCATATTTCAGTTATAGATTTGTTAAAAGTAAATACAACTTTGTGGAAAATGTTACTACCAATGTATTTGTTGGCCTAATTTCATAAAGTAGCCTAGAGATATTTAAAGTATCTTATGTTATTGAGCTGTAAATTACCAGTAGAGGTCATGTCAATCCATCACATGCTGTTTGTCTTCAGGGCATAGACGTTAAGCTAACAGTTTCAATGTGTTTTTTACAAGCAGCCCCTCAGTCATCTCCTGACAGCCATGATCCGACTGGTTTAGCCGCTAACGCTAAAGCTAACAAACAGCAGCATCTGAGGGCGACTTTTGACCTGATTCACAACAAAGAAGTCACTGTGATGGGAATAGAACCAACAACTATCTAGGCCTACAATCTAAAATTATATGTAACTGTCACAAACAATTTATCAAAGGTCTATTCAAAGATATGACGATGCTAGGTGGAAAATACCTCCAGGACTTTGTTGTCGCGCTGAAGTGCGTGCATACATAACACCAGCAGAGGGCGCAGGACTGCATCTGTGGAGGTACTGAGGAGTGACGAAGTGTGTATCGAGCTAAAATAATGGCGGCTATCCACGGGTTTCAGAATGATGAGAAATTAAGACCGTTGCTATAGTGATTAACAACTTAAAAGAAAATATTAAACAAAATAGTACATCTTTTGGATGGGAAAAAGCAGGAAGCTGGAAGTCATGAAGAGGGTCAAATGTATTTACAAGAAGTAAGCTTAGAGGGCGGAGTTTAGTCGTGGGTCAGTTGCATGCAGAATATGCAAAATAAACAAATAGCAGGACAAATTCCTCTCAAACTCCAGATGCTGTTGTCCCCTGTGTAGCAACTGAAAACATGTCCAGACTTCTATTCTCTATTGATTTCCTTTTCAATATGCTATGCTAGTAGAGACATGGCTAAACTGTTGAAATGAGTCCTTTGTTACGCTCATTAAAAGATGTCCGTTAAAAGTATAGGTTTGCTAGACATGGGGTAATGAAATCTCATGGCCGTTTTACAGTAAATTATAACTGCAACATGGAACACAAAATCTATCACAGGGCAAAGAAGTCTATATCTACACACTTTTATCATCCCACAACAATATGCATGGGGGGATTTACGAGGGCGCTGGTAATGGCGACAAGCAGCAGGAGTGTGTGAGTGTATGGATGTGCGCGAGGACTGCCTGTTTGAATGCACAAGCTGACATTAAAACACACACTTAATGTGTCAATGCTGTACCATGGTGACTCTACGGATCACAGTCTGGTCCTGGATTTCTTGGAGTGGTGTCGCTCATCTGTCCTGCAAATAAATGTCTCAAAAACAAAAGAAATGTTCACTGATTTCAGGAAGGCTCCCCCTGCCCTGACCCAGGTGTGCATAGAGGTAAAGCCTGTAGGAATTGTGCAGGACTATAAGTATTTGGGCATCCAAACCGATAATAACTTCACCTTTGAATCTCAGGTTGACATAGTGTGCAGTAAATCATATCAAAGAACGCACTTTTTACAGAAACTTAGAAATCTGAATGCCGATCTTGCTTCATGAAAATGTTCTAGCTTTGTTGAGTATGTTTTAATGTTGTCTTTTCTTTGTTGGTTTAATTTGTTGAACCTCAAAAATCGTAAATGGCTACATAACGTTGCCAGAGAGTGTGGAAAAATCATTGGGATTCAGTGCAATGACATATTGGACCTGTTTAAAACCAGGTCTGTGAGTAAAGCCAGGAAAATAATGGCAGATCCTGCTCACCCACTGCACTCACAGTTCATGCCTCTGCCCTCTGGCAGATGCTTTGTTGTGTCCAGATGTAGAACCAGCTGATTTAAAAACTCTTTTATCCCTGCAGTCATCTGCCTCCTTAATAACTCTTAAAGGACTTGTCACTGCTGCATCTTGCCTTTACCCACACTTAACTGCTTAACTGCATACTGTTGTTGTATTTTACGTTCTTCTGATTCTTGCTTGTGTGATGTTCTTATGTGAATGTTTTTAAGCTGCCCCTTAGGGATCAAATAAAGACATCTAAATGGGGAAACAATGGCCCTGCACCTCAGAGGTACTTAGAGCCTTCGTGCTCCAATTCAAAATTTGGTGCTTGGACCAAGTGCTTGCTGTTGAGTCTTGCTCTTGAGTCTTCCACTTTGTATGTGAATAGAAATGTACAGTACACAGTGTAGCTTCTCAGATGGAGAGCTCGCCGCCTGCTGCTTGTCTCCATCAAAATGTTACTGTTTTGACTGGAATGTTCCACAGTATGACATTAAACATATCTCCATGGAGAGGTCTGATATGCAGAGATGCAACCCTGCTCACAGTAAGAAAGCATATTTTTCAAAGTATATTTGAGCAATAAAAACACATGTAATTGGCTAAATGCAAGATGGAGAAGTTTAATGAGCTACTATGGAACATTCAACAGATGGACAACTGCAACAAGAGAAGTTAGATAGTGCACTTTTAAATGTCTTGCCAAAGGACACAACAAACATTCAAATATTACAGAACAAGCTGAGCCTATAAACATCAAAAACAGACAGGGGAAGTAAACCCGATTGAGATCTGATGACTCTGGCAGATCCACAGCTGCTGGACAAATGTTTCTATAAATAAAAGAGTAAAAAATGCAGAGTTGGCATAAATCTCCTCTCAAATATGAAACACACACACGCGCCTTATTGATCTCCTGCTGCACTTCCAATCCAAGACAAACACTAAGCCCAACAGGTCGCACTTCCTCTTTCCTCAGCTCCCCCATTCACAAAACACAGGCGGGCGGCCATGTTTGATTGCGCTCCAGATCGGGCAGGAAACAGGAAGTCAGCGCTCTGTGAACTCTGGGGACGACTGCTGAGGTGGAAAGCCAATATGTTTTTACGATGATTGTAAGAATAGATGCAACTTTTAACAGTTGTTTTGGGCAGTGGTTAAGTCTTCCCTCCCACCAAAAGTTCTCAAGTTCAAATCCCGGGTTGCTCTTCCATTGTGTTTTATCTTGGTTTGGTCTGGTTTAGTCCTGATGTAGACTTGGTTTGTTCTAGGGATGGGAGAATCAATTTCCCACAAGACGAGATGAGGCACGAAAGCTTTGGAATTGTGGCTTCACAAAATGCCAGCTCACCTGCACTTAACCTTTTTTTGTCCGAGCCAATTGTAAACACAAGGGAAAAAATCTTGCGAGAGAATTTTCCACATCCGATGGCCTCATTCAGTTTTACTGCGAAAAAGAAACAACCAAAGCATGCACGCGAGCCACTAAATGACAAGCCCACCAGGAAGCACTTAAGTCTGCGATATCAGACCACTGCAAGAGGAAAAACCATCTCAGGGATTGGGACAACGCTAAGGTTATAAGTCACAGAGAGCAACAAGTACTATCTTTGGATCAAGGAGGCCATCGAGATCCGGAAACGCGCCCACCAGACTGTGAATCGGGATGAGGGGGCGCACCAACTCTCTCACACCTGGGATACAGTTCTGGAGAAGTCGGACTGCAGATGGCGCTGTCGTCCTACTGCGGCCAAAAGTGTCAAGGTATGAAATAAGCAGAGGTATGTACATGAGAATCTAAAGTATAAGTTATGGGTATATTCAATGGACTTACAAGTTGACCAACACAACCAATCACTTCCCTAACTTCTTTTTAACTTTTCTAACAGCTCTCACAGTGAGTCAGCCACACAAATATAATGGGCGCAACACAGACATACACTCTGAACTGTCTGGGAACAACACTGCATATAACATCCAGAACATATAATCATGTTTGAATGCTCTCGCCCAGTCTTTTTTCTCTATATAAATTATGTTTGTATCCCACGAACTACAGACAGCACACATAGGAGAGGCTAGCATCAGGGGATTTAACACTGGATTATTAGGTCATTATTTATAATCTGATGGGATTAATGTCACTATACAGGCCAGACCATTTGCATATTTGCACAGCATTACTGGATTAAAATGTATAGTCTTATTATCATCCACTTATCTTGTGTTATGACATCATCTTCAGCAATATGTCACCAACCATATTGAGTAAGGAGATGTGTAAAATGCTATGTAACAGTGTAAAAGTGTAAAGGAATCAGACTGTTAGACCAATTTGATGGTTGGTGCAGTTGTTGTGTCCTTGGGCAAGACACGTCACCTAGCTTTCCAAGACGCGAATGTGTATGTGTAATACAGAAGCAGCTAAATGTGGAGAGTGAATGACTGGAAATGAATCAGACTGTAAGAGTGTAAGAGTATTTGAGTGTCGAGAATGGTGCTATGTTAGACGATATTAATCCGAATAAAACGCCGCGAGTAACAGGTGCTGTATCTGATTTCGTTGATGAGCTTATAAGTGTGTTTAGTCACGCTGATGCTAACAATAACTAGCATGTTAACAGAGCGGTAGCATTACTTCCTCGTTCACCGATAATTTGATGCAAACAGCACACACCTGTCTCATTTTGACCTAAATAGCTGCTTTTACAATATGTATGTAAAAGCGTACTTAGCTTACATGAAAATAATCAGGTACAGCCCGTTTAAACTCAGTACTATCATAATTAAAACACTGACATTTCAAATTGTGACACCTTAATCCAACTTAAAGCTAACATCTGCAAGCTCTCTGTTCGTCTTCTGTCAGGCCAAAGCTGGCACACTATCAGACTGCAGTAACGTAGATAGCATCTAGTGGCCAGTCTAATTACAGATGGTAGCTTTAAGGTAGAGATCGACCGATATGGACTTTTCCGTGGCTGATGTCAATACCGACTGTTTAGAATCCAGAGCAAACAATGGCCGATAAGATCTGCCCATATTTTTGGGCTGATATGTTTGGCCGATTTTGATTCTTTTCCCCAAATTATGTCATTTAAATGTACTACAGACTCACCCACATGTGTATTTTTTAGGCAGTACATTGACCAAAGCAAAGATATTGGCCTATGGATATGGCCCGATATATAGATATACCGATACATCAGTCTATCTTTACTTTAAGGCCCATAGCTGCTGGACTCCTGAGTTCTGTAGTGTGTCTTGTCATTTACTTTAGCATTTGAATTCAAGAAATCCCCCTATGCAAAAATACCACATTGCGCTCATTCTTTTACTAGAAACCTATATTTTGCATCAGAGCACTGGTTTCAAATTAAAACCAGCCTATAAGTGAACAGCCTTTCTCCCTTTCTCTCCCCTCTCCCTCGCTCTCTTCCCTTCTCTCTCCCTCTCTCTTCCCCTCTCGCTTCCCCTCTCTCTCCTTCTCTCTCTTCCCCTCTCTCCTTCTCTCTCTTCCCCTCTCTCCTTCTCTC